>JADBJO010003381.1:200000-215000 GCA_016801955.1 Conus betulinus
GTAATATAACATTGAGTCATGGTCATGGTGGCGCTCTCAAAGCTCAGTCAAGACGTCGTCGTAGCGGATATAAGTATCAACACGGGAATAGTATTCCTGTTTGACCGAAGTCTCTACACCAGTCGTCAAATCCAGTTGAGGAAGCAGAGCGGGGGAGGGAGGGGGGGGGGGGGGGGGGTTCTGCATGGAAGTCTTGATGGTTTCGTTCCGCTGTTCTCAACTCCCGCCACTACCTCCATCATCCTTCCCTCTCTCCACTCTTCCCACCCCCTCTCCTCTATGCTGCTACCCAGGGGCGAAAAGATACGTCATCTGTGCTGTCAGTAATGGTTTAAACTGCGCATGGCACCTCGATTTATAGTCGAAAGACTAGAACTCAGACCACCGTTCGAGGTGTAGCAGAGGGAGAGAAAAAATAAAACCTGTTCCGTGCAAGAGTGGAACCACAGACATGGTATCTGTACACTTCCATGCTTGTGGCTGGTCCTCAACAATGGTATGACAGTAAGCATATCACGCGATGACTGTGGGTTCTTCAAGTGTACGGTTCATATTGATCACAACGTCAAAAAACCATTATACAGTATGTTACCTTTGCTTGTGTAGCACTGATCATCGCAGACATAAAACAAACTGATCATTAAGGACACAAGAAAGATTTATTCAGAAAAAGGCTGAGAAGCAAGCTAGCAACCAAACAAACAAACAAACAAAAAGGAAATCAAACGAATAAACAAACGAGCGATGCCCTTGGTTTTCGGAATTTTCCACATCTGGAAGCGTCTCATCAGAAGTCCCAGCAATGGTGATGGTAATTCAGAAACACAATCAGAAAAAGTCTCGAAACATGATATTTCAGACCGTCATGACCCGTCTTCTATTGACAGTAGTGACATTGGTGAATCACTGCTCAGGTGGCAGATTGGTGGTATGCAAATGGGTTCACTGGTTTTTCCTCCACATAACTAACTTTTTGCATCGTGTGATCTCTTTTTGTTTGTCTGTCTGTCCGTCTGTCTGTCCGTCCATCTATCTGTTTGTCTGTCTTTTAATCTGTTATCTATGTCTGTCTTTTAATCTGTTATCTATCCATCCATCTATCTATCTGTCTGTCTATCTAGCTGTCTGTCTGTCTGCCTATCTGTTTGTCTATCTCTCTGTCTGTCTGTCTGTCTTTTCTTCTATCGATCTATCTATTTCTCTGTCTGTTTGTCTATATATCTGTCTGTCTGTCTATCTATCTATCTATCTATCTATTTCTGTATCTGCCCATCTACTCTGTGTGTGTGTGTGTGTGTGTGTGTGTGTGTGTGTGTGTGTGTGTGTGTGTGTGTGTGTGTGTGTGTGTGTTACTGAGAGCGTGATAGCGAGGAAGAATAAAGAGATACTGATAGCATTGTCTGTATTTATTTAGGTGTGTGTATGATTGTGCGTGTTCTATGTTCCCCAGTCTCTCATACACTCTCTTCTTCACCACACTAACCTTCTGCAGACGAATACAGTTTCAGTGGACACCCTAGAAAGGGCAATTTTAATCAATATTATCAAATATTATATCTTGTTCTCTCCCACCAATAGAGAGTTCACTCCCAAGCTGAACACTTCAAACTTACGTAGATTTAGCACAATCCCGACAGCATCTGGCTTACACAATATAATGTTTCGCACATTCAACGCAAACACACAGGATAACGACGTTGTTCTCTTCAGCTCGCTGCTGTAGGTTCTTGGCTTCTTGAAAGCTTGGATTAATAATGAGTTGGCTTTAGGTTCTCCGATCCAAGTTAATTTTCTTCATATTTCAAACATATCATATCCGTCGACCTTGGATAATGTTATTACAAAAAGTCGTCTCACCATAGTACCATACGTGTGGTAACGATGACTTCGTCTCCAGCCACCCCTGGGGGAAGAACTCCGCGTCCGTTCCCACAGTAAGCAGCAACTCTCTCTGCTCTTCGGGCCATACCTCGCCGCCCGGAAAACGAACAGCCACCTAAGTAGTCGTCCTTCCAGCCAGACCTCCAGTCTGCAGCTAGGACCCCCCTCCGGCTCGGGGCTTAGCTAAGATGACGTCTCATCCACCGCCAAACCCAGATCCGATCACCAGGAAGACCAGCCAACTTTGTCGTACCGCTTCATCCAAACTTCATATTGTCGTCTGCTGATGCGTTAATTTGTGTCGGTGTGCATGACCAGTTTTTTTTTTTTCCCCGCAGCAGGCAGGGACAGATTGCCAAAACGTTTTTTTTTTTTTTTTTTTTTTGTTTTGTTTTGTTTTTTCTTTAGTGACGACAGTAAAAAAAAAATGAATAATGACGTAAAAAAACAACATCAAAACATGTTCCACACACACACACACACACACACACACACACACACACGCACACACACACACACACACACACACACACACACACACACACACACACACACTGATATAGTTTAAAAGCAAAGCAGTAAACCGTAAATAGGAAACATTAAGATCATGATGAGGATTATATTTGTTCTCCGGTGCCGTTCAACATGGAGAGAAGACTTGTGAGCTGCGAAGGTTAATTCTTGAAGCAGAAACGATTTGGAAGCTGTTTTAGAAGAACTGATGCTGTTTTCATTCGTCATATAATTTGGCAGAGTCTCAAAGGTTAGCCCCTTAGTACGTGAGCTTGTTTCAGAAAAAAAAAACAACTGCGTTTTCTTCTTAAAGTGTAATATGTATCTCTATATTGATTCCCCGGAAATCGTGTCGTTAATGTTAGAGGAACAAACCCCTTCAGTTTTCGGTACATCGTAACTGCTTGACTGCACTATTGTTCATTTGACGAAGAAAGAACATCCAGTGTTATGTAGTCGTCAAATGGTCTGGAACATTATACTAGAGAGAGAGAGAGAGAGAGAGAGAGAGAGAGAGAGAGAGAGGTTGTTTTCACCATGCTATCGCATGGAAAGAAATGTTAAACAATGGAAGACTATTCAAACTAACTAAACAAAAAGCCATTATGGGCAAAACCAAACGTACGAGAGAGAATAAGTTTACGTGAATAATCTTCAGAATGATATGAATATATGCAGATATCTATATACATTTTTATGCAAATGTATGCGTGTGTCACATTTGGTAAAGCAGACACAAGTAGGATTTCCAGGCGATCCCCCCTCCCCATTCTTTTCCTACTATCAACACCTGTTTAGGAGAGAGAACTAACGAACGAGCGAACGAATCTTGTTTTTTTAATGAAGGAAAAGATAAGCACGGTACAGTTTTTTTTTTATTTTTTATTATCTTATCCTCAATGAAAAATTAAAAGAGAATGATAGGCGACTTCAACAGTGAATGACCAATATAAACAATGAAAAGAATACTAGACTGAAATATGATCGCGATCCAAAAAAAAAAAAAAAAGCACAAGCAACTTTTTAGAAAAAAAGAACAACTTTACAAAAACATTCACTGAAAATTCAAAAGGAAGTGACGCCAATGAAACGTGTGAAGGTGAAGAGTATGTCAACGGAAGAGATAGAGAAGGGGGAAGGAAGGAGCGTAAAATAACATTCATACACTACTATCAACAATATTTACAAAGATTTCCGTACTCGAATCCATACATATATTTTATGAAGTGTGTATGGAAAAAAGTCAAATAATGTTATTTTAAATCAACACGATTCAGAAAGTTTTGCATAAGACTTGAGAACTAGTAACTTTTGAAAACGTTTAGACTTGTAATTACATTAAATGAGGACAATATGTTGTTCCACAAGCACTCACTACAATATATGAGACTAGATTTTAAAAGATCAATCCTTGGTAGGAGTACCTTAATCGTGCTGACAAGGAAAATCCGATTCGTTTCAAATTTATTTCTTAGAGTCGGTAGGGCATAAATGCTTTGTTATAAACGAGTTTCGATTTTAGAGGAAATGTGTAAACGTTTATAATCAGAGGGAGTTACAGTTGAAGATGAAAAGATATTGATTTAACAGCCCGTCCATGTAGACTGAAGAGCGGTTTCAATATGTTATCACTGGCCCAATCCCATAATATAGAAGAGTTTTTAAAATGGGAATGAAAGGATTTACTGAATGCAACAGTGTGTATGTAGAGATAGTAAAGTATTAAATGAAAAGACAGAGACTGAAACTGAAAGAGCAAAAGTTCTAATGCAAATATTTTTAGCACCATTAATATACAGTATATAAAGGATGTTGATGTTGAAGAGAGAGAGAGAGAGAGAGAGAGAGAGAGAGAGAGAGAGAGAGAGAGAGAGAGAGAGAGAGAGAGAGAGAGAAATTCGATATACGAAGTAAAAGACAACTTGCGACAATGTTGGTCTTGGAAATGTTTTAGTTTTGAAAGTTGATGAATCTTTTGAGACTGAAGTTTGCAGACCATTGTGACATGAAAAGATCATGGCAAATTATTGTCTACAATAACACCAAGAACTTTATGAGTATCAACTTCCCCAACTGTCTCATTATCTATACAAAGAGAAAAGGAATTCTAAAAGAGATGTTGGCGCTTTTGCCTGGTGGCTATCAAGTGTTATTTTTCTAAGGACGGAGACACATGTTCAGACCAAATGATTAACCATTTGATTAAGTATTCTTGTAAAGTGGCAAATATATTTCCAACAGTTATTTCACATGACTAGTGTGTTTAATGGTGTCATCAGCGAACGCTTCACATAGACTATCAATGAACAGAGGTAAATCTTTTATAGGTATGGAAAATAAGATTGGTTTCAGTACTGACCCTTGAGGTACACCGTGAACGTAGATAAAGCAGGCGATATAGATTCATTTACTGACACCGTTTGCTTTTATCTGAAAGAAATGAAGATAAGAGTTTTTCAGGTAAATTCTTTTACCTTCAGCTTTTTTTTTTTTTAAGAAAAAGATTGCTATCGATAACATCAAAAGCTTTCATAAAATCCAATCACGAGAACACGTGTAATTTTGTCATTTTTTAAATATTAGTAAGCCATTGATCAAATAGGTTTGTCAATGCCGTTTGGCAAGAGTAGTACGCCCTAAAACCAGACTGGTTTTGATTTTTTTTTTTTTTGAATTGAAAGAAATGAAATGATCAAGAATATGTTTATTTATATTGAATTTCCCAATGGTCTAGGCAGTACAGACACCATAGAAATGGGGATATAGTTCGAGAGGTCAGTGTGATCACCTGTTTTGAAGACTACTATTACTTCAGCATCTTAAAAAGTCTTGGGGAAAGGACGTTTAATAATAAAGAGATTGTAAATACAGCGTGTTTCAGCAATTACAGGAGCTGATAGTTTGTTGATAATTTTCCCGTCAATGCTATCAAGGCCAGTAGCACGAGATTGCTTTAAGTGAATAAAGGCATTGCATACTTCATGTACACATAACAGCAGAGAGAGAGAGAGACAGAGGGAGAGAGAGAGAGAGGGGGGGGGGAGAGAGAGAGAGAGAGAGAGAGAGAGAGAGACAGACAGACAGACAGACAGACAGACAGACAGACAGAGACAGAGAGAGAGAATTTTAGACATGATGGCACGTCTCACTTGCTATACAGAGCCTGTCATAGACAATGTGTGACATGTCTGCCCTTCACCCCTTATTTTTTTCCCTTCTCTTTCCCCTAACGCATCCACACCATCACCACACCCCCCCCCCCCCCCCCCCCCCCCCCCCCCCCCCCCCCCCCCCCCCCCCCCCCCCCCCCCCCCCCCAAGACATACACAAATGTTTTTGAATAGCGGCGTTGTTCTGGACGGAATTAACTAGGATTTTGAATTCAGGAATGTCACACATTGTCGCTGACAGGCTCTGTGTAGCAGTGCTGTCAAGTCTCAAATTCTCTCATCGCTGGCAAACACACACGCACACACACATGCACACTGACTGACTGAAAACTAATTTATTGTCAGATTAAGTCATGGTTGTACTGACATTTAAGAAAACATGAACAGAATGTCAGTTTTTCATTCAAAGAAAAGGAACATAATTCATACGCACGCACGCACGCTCGCACGCACACACACACACACACACACACACACACACACACACACACACACACACACACACACACACACACACACACACACAGTAACTGACAACAAATCAACTCGCTAACAAGCAGGTTCCCTCATGAATTGTACTGTATCAGGCAAAACAAAACATCTACACACACACACACACACACACACACACACACACACACACACACACACACACACACACACACACACGTACGAACGAACACATGCACGCACGCACGCACGCACGCACGCACGCACACACACCCACACACACATTGTCAATGAAAAGAAAAACGATGTTATTGTGATTTCATTTACAAGCAACAGTAGCAGCAACAGCAACACAAAAACAACAACAACAATAACAAGGGTAAAATAGGAATCTTTATCAATATCTTTAGTCTACATCCATGACGGTGGCATTTAACAAAAACATTATTTCCGAAAGGCAAATAATGTAACACATGATAAAACATTAAGAGAACATGATTAATGATAAGCTGGTATCTTCATTACACAACATGACTGGCCTAGATGTCGACCCAAATCTACAGAGAAAAAAGCTTCAAAGAAACCAAGAAATTGTGAAAAACGCTCGATTAAAAAAAAAAAAAAAAAGAATTATTTTAGTGGTAAAAAAAAAAAACAAAACAAACAAAGAAGAGGAAATGTTACGCTTGAGGTAAGTGACTCAGAAAGCAGATTTACTGACTACCAGCGAAAATACATATACACGAGAGTACAATGCGTAACAACGCTCATTTTTATTAGCAAATCCAAAACAGGCAAGTACATTTTGAACACACGTTTTTTTCTTCAGGTGATAAAAACGACGACGGACGTAAAAAAATGCACAAAATAATACTTAAGACAACAATTGATAGACGTTACAAAATGCACAAATAATACTTTAGAATTTACAAACGACAGACATCTAGAAACGTATAAAACAATAGCATAGACGTACAAACGACAGACGTCTAAAATTCTCAAAACAAGACATTAGACGTTATAAACGACAGACATCTAAACATGCCCAAAACAATACTTGAACCCGTTACAACTGAAAGCCAACTAAAAATGCACAAAGAGAATACTTCAAACTTTACAACTAGCAGCAGTTTAGACGTTACAAACGACAGATATCTAACAATGCACGAAACAATATTTAAGATGTAACACAAAACACACCGCGCACACACACACACACACACACACACACACACACACACACACACACACACACACACACACACACACACACACACACCTACACACACCAATATTTCAGACGTTAGAAACTACAAACATCTACAAAATGCTTGAATAGCACGCCAGATGTTACAAACGATAGACATTTAAAAATGCACAATCGTGTTAAGTATACAAGTATTCAAAATTATTTTGCGAAAGGATGACGAGGCACAATACCTACATCCTGTGTCAAATCATTCTCAGAGATATCTGTCGCTGGAAGAACTGGGATCAACACAATGTATCAGTAATAATAACAATGATGATAATCTTATCAATGATGCTTATCATCACACACACGACACTACACTACCTATTCGATCGTGCTATGTTCCCTTCCCTCCACCACCCACCCCCCTCCATTCCTCCTTTCCCTCCTGTCCCCCCACCTGTGGCAGTTCTCAGCACCTGGCTGTCAGCATTCATGATAACATCAAGTGCCATGAACGTCAACAGGCACGACACCACCACAGAAAGCATAATGCTGACATGATTTGAAAGAAGAACACAAGCAGAAAAGGCAACACACACACACACACACACACACACACACACACACACACACACACACTCGCGCACGCACACACACACACACACACACACACACACACACACACACACACACACACACACACACACACACACACAAAGGGGGGCGGAAAGTTATGAATACAAATACGAATGATTCATTGTGACTAGTAACAACTGTTCTTTGAACCCACACATAAGAGGCGGGAAGGAGGAGACGGGGATGTGCATGAAATAAACTTAACGAATAGAAATAGAACAAAACATTCGTAGAAAATACAGCCAAAGGATTATCATACCATGGAATCCATATCACGTCACACTACAAGCTCAGATACAACAGCACTGTCGGTGTGAACACTTTTCGTTTGTTCACCTGTCGTACGAGTCTACCATAACGAAATGTCATGATTAGGATTTTCCTTCTCTGCAGCTCCTTGTTGTTCCAAACTGACCCGCTGCTGATCCCTGAACACCCGAACTCTTCACACTCCTTTTCCTCCAGTCTAGACAGGCCAGAATTTCCAGGTCGATGTTTCACAGCTGTTTCATGGCTGAGTTGAGCTGCCAGGCTGACAGTCATGATTGTCCAGACACGCTGGTTCAGTCGTGGTTGAGATTTCCTTTCCGCCCATCACAAGGCTACAGCTTTCTGTGCCATAGCATGGTATGGGGGGTTGTCAGAGTCTGTGTGTCTCTTGCAGTTGTGATGAGAGTTAGGGCACGTCGTGACGGTATGTCATGACGCATTTCTTTTAGACGTGACTATAAGAAAGTATTTAATTCCCATGCAGTATCATTAGAGTGGACACTGCACACCACTCCTCCCGGGCTGAACATTCAGTGTGTTGTTTTACACTGTGACAGCAGAGGTGTGGACGTGTGTTTGTTTTACACTGTGACAGCAGAGGTGTGGACGTGTGTTGTGTTTTACACTGTGACAGCAGAGCGAAGGTGGGGACGTGTGTTACACTGTGAGAGCGAAGGTGTGGACGTGTGTTGTTTTACACTGTGAGAGCAGAGGTGTGGACGTGTGTTGTTTTACAGTGTGACAGCAGAGGTGTGGACGTGTGTTGTTTTACACTGTGAGAGCAGAGGTGTGGACGTGTGTTGTTTTTTACAGTGTGAGAGCGAAGGTGTGGGACGTGTGTTGTTTTACAGTGTGAGAGCAGAGGTGTGGACGTGTGTTACACTGTGAGAGCAGAGGTGTGGACGTGTGTTACACTGTGAGAGCAGAGGTGTGGACGTGTGTTACACTGTGAGAGCAGAGGTGTGGACGTGTGTTACACTGTGAGAGCAGAGGTGGGGACGTGTGTTACACTGTGAGAGCAGAGGTGTGGACGTGTGTTACACTGTGAGAGCAGAGGTGTGGACGTGTGTTACACTGTGAGAGCAGAGGTGGGGACGTGTGTTACACTGTGAGAGCAGAGGTGTGGACGTGTGTTACACTGTGAGAGCAGAGGTGGGGACGTGTGTTACACTGTGAGAGCAGAGGTGTGGACGTGTGTTACACTGTGAGAGCAGAGGTGGGGACGTGTGTTACACTGTGAGAGCAGAGGTGGGGACGTGTGTTACACTGTGAGAGCAGAGGTGGGGACGTGTGTTACACTGTGTGAGCAGAGGTGTGGACGTGTGTGTTACACTGTGAGAGCAGCAGAGTGGGGACGTGTGTTACACTGTGAGAGAGCAGAGGTGTGGACGTGTGTTACACTGTGAGAGCAGAGGTGTGGACGTGTGTTACACTGTGAGAGCAGAGGTGTGGGACGTGTGTTACACTGTGAGAGCAGAGGTGTGGGACGTGTGTTACACTGTGAGAGCAGAGGTGTGGACGTGTGTTACACTGTGAGAGCAGAGGTGGGGACGTGTGTTACACTGTGAGAGCAGAGGTGTGGACGTGTGTTACACTGTGAGAGCAGAGGTGGGGACGTGTGTTGTTTTTACAGTGTGAGAGCAGAGGTGGGGACGTGTGTGTTACACTGTGAGAGCAGAGGTGGGGACGTGTGTTACACTGTGAGAGCAGAGGTGTGGACGTGTGTTGTTTTACACTGTGAGAGCAGAGGTGTGGACGTGTGTTGTTTTACACTGTGAGAGCAGAGGTGTGGACGTGTGTTGTTTTACACTGTGAGAGCAGAGGTGTGGACGTGTGTTGTTTTACAGTGTGAGAGCAGAGGTGTGGACGTGTGTGTGTTTTACACTGTGAGAGCAGAGGTGTGTCTTCCTTTTACCCTGCAGGTTCCATGTCAGGGCTTTTGCATGTGGTGCTGGATGCTGGCTTCTTGAGAGCAATCCAGCCCCACTTCCTCCGCAGAATCTGCTTGGCAACTGGTACCTGTCCTGCTTGGTTCCATAGATCTTCATTGTTGATCTTCTCTAGCCATCTTATTTTGAAGATGCGCCTTAGACAGGTGTTGATGAAAGTCTCAATTTTTTTCTGTATTGCCTTGGTCATTCTCCAAGTCTCACACCCGTAGAGCAGAACCGACTTCACGTTTGAATTGAAGATACGCAATTTCGTTGTCCTTCTGATCTCCCCTGAGGCCAGATGTTCTTTAGCATGATGAATGCTGCTCGCGTCTTGCCCATCCTGGCTATAATGTCTCGGTCGGTGCCCCTCTGCTTGTCAACTACACTTCCCAAATAGACAAAGGAATCTACTTCCGCGATGAGCTCACCTCCGACTGTGACTGGGCTGCTGTCTGTGGTGTTGATCTTCATCAGCTCGGTCTTCTTCTTGTTTATCTTGAGTCTGTTCCTGCTGATTATGTCTCAAAGCGAGCGGTCTTGTCCTGCATCTGTGTATGATTGTGGGAGAGGAGTGCCAGGTCGTCAGCAAAGTCAAGGTCATCAAGCTGCGTCCCGAGTGTCCATTATATTCCATGTTCCCGCCTGTTGTGGTGGTCTTCATGATCCAGTCGATGACCAGGAGGAAGAGGAAAGGTGACAACAGACATCCCTGGCGCACTCCTGTCTTCACCTCAAAACCGTCTGACAACTGGCCTGCATGAGCCACCCTGCTATTCATATCCTGATAAGTGCACCGGATGAGAGAGGTGATCTTCTCTGGTATTCCATAGTGCCTCAGTAGCTTCCATAGTGTCTCTCTCTATCTATACTGTGAAAGGCCTTTTCATAGTCGATTAAGTTGATGTAAAGGGGCGAGTTCCACTCCAAGAACTGCTCGATGATGATCCTGAGGCTGGCGATCTGGTCGGCACAGGATCTGTTTCACCGGAAGCCCGCCTGTTGGTCTCGGAGGTTTGAGTCAACTGCTTCCTTCATCCTCTCCAATAAGACTCTGTTTAGAACCTTGCCTGACACTGACAGGAGCATGATCCCTCTATAGTTATTACAGTTGGTAAGGTCTCCTTTCTTTGGCTGTTTGATAACAATGCCTTCCCTCCACTCTGCTGGGATGTTCTCTTTTTCCCATATCTTGCCGAAGAGGCTGTGCAGCAAGTTGACAGCTATACCAACATCCGCTTTAATGGCTTCTGCTGGGATCTCATCAGGTCCCGCTGCCTTCCCATTCCTCAGTGTCAGGATGGCCTTTCTGATCTCTGCTTTCGATGGTTTCTCACAGTTGATGGGCAGTTCTGTCTCTGCTGGTGGGATGTCGGGTGGTGCTTCGGGGTGGGACGGGTTTAATAATTCCCCGAAGTGCTCTGCCCATCGCTTCAATTGATCTTCTGTTGTTGTGAGGGTCTTTCCGTTCTTGTCGTTGACTGGCTTGTTAGTCTGTTGGAACTTGCCCGCCAGCTTCTTTGTGATGGTGTACAGCTCTCTCATGTTGCCCTGTCCTGCAGCATTCTCTGCTTGTCTGGCAAGTCTGTCGATGAAGTCCTTCTTATCTTTCTTCACACTTTTTCTTCACTTCTTTGTCCGCCTGGGTGTAGTCTTCTTGGGCTTGTGCTTTGCTTGATCTTGTCCGGCTCATGTTCAATGTGTAGCTTTCTTCTCTTTCCTTTTGTTCAGTTTCTGAACAGTATCATCAGAGATCCACTCCTTGTGTTCCGTCTTCTTCTTTCCAAGTACCTCCTCACAGGTCTCATGCCAAAGTTTCTTGTTATGTTGCCACTGATTCTCGATGTCTGTCTCTCCTCTTCAAGCATTTCTTCAAGAAGTTGGAACCTGTTGGAAAGACTGATCTAAAAATTCTCCTTTATTTCTTTACTGCTAAACAGCTCCACATTATAGCTTGTCCTTGCTGCATTTGTTGAAGTGTACTTCTGGAGTCGGAGTCTCACTGTTGTCACAAGCAGGTGGTGGTCTGATGGCACGTCAGCACCTCTCATCACCCTCACATCCCGCCATGATCGCCTGAATTTCCTGCTGATGCAGATGTGGTCGATCTGGTTCTCCGTGACGTGGTCTGGGGATCTCCAAGTGACCTTGTGGATGCGCTTGGGGGAAGATGCTGCCTCCTATCACCAGCTTGTTCAATGCGCACAGGTCTGCGAAGCGTTTTCCATTCTCACACATCTGTCCAAATCCATGTGTCCCCATGATGTATTTATAGCCTGTGTCGTCCGATCCTATCTTGGCGTTAAAGTCATCCATGAGTATTGTGATGTCGTTTGCTCCTCTTCTGTCCAGCACAGCTTGTACTTGCTGGTAGAAATCATCTTTCTTTTCCTCCTCTGCATCATTTGTGGGAGCGTAGCACTGGATGATGTTCAGCTTGATGTTCTTCTTCTTGGTGCTAAACTTGGCTGATGATGATGCGGGAGTTGCGAGGTTCCAGCCGACGAGTGCCTGCTGCGCTTCTGGTGCCAGCGCCTGGGCCACGCCTTCTGTATTTCGGGGGGGGGGGGGGGGGCCAGGGGGGGATGTCCCTTCATGGGGGGCATCTTGTATTTGGGGGGGGGGGGGGCTCCATCATCTGGGTCAAGGGGGTTGGGGGGGGGGGGGGGCGGGGGGGGGGGCTCCATCCTCTGTGGGTCCCGGTACGGCAGCAGCTCTCCTGATAAAAGCCTCAGCTGTCCTGTCTGTAGCCACCTTGTCTCACTCAGTCCTAGGATTCCATATCTTGTAGGTCTTCATCTCTCTTGCTATTTGGATGGTTCTACCCGCTTCGTACATCGTCCTTATGTTCAAGTTCAGTGGCTATCCTTGTTGATTTCCTGGGGGTCAGAAGGGGGGGGGGGGGGGGGGGTTCTTGTCTTGCAGCTTCCTTTCGGCTTTCACTGCCTGACGTCATGAGTCCTCCGGGATGGAGACCCTTTCCTCTCCCAGGTGAATGTCTTGGTTTGATGTTGTCGATGCTTCTATAAGTTGATTTTTTTTTAGGAAGGGGTGTGTTAGCCCCACGCAAACGCGTTTTAAACCCTCCGGGAGAGTTGGTCGACATTAGTGTGACCTCTACCCCTTCGACCTGTCCAGCTTGGGTGGGCCCTACCAGGAGCATACGCTCCCGCTGGGAATAGCTCTCTGGGTCCTAGAGGTACGCAAGCTCCCACACCACGACAAGGACTAGACCGTGTGAGAGAAATTCTCATTCGCCTTACCCTTATTGTTTTGAATATGACACTGGATGAAATTGGAATGAGTGGATTGGGTTTCATTCTAGATTGCATTTCAAAGTTCGATTTAAAGAAAAGAAAAGTCAAATTATGTCTTAGGGACCAGTTAAAACAGAGTTTTCTGAAATCGATAAACATGCTGCAAGAAAAAACAAGTGAAAGAGATCTTGGTTGGTTTAAAATCGACGCATACTTTAACAAATTTTGCGCTATTTACTTTCTTCATGAGATTCCAAGGTATTCCAAGAAATGAAAGACTATGTGAATATGTAATGCGATAAATTCGACAAAGAATTCATTTTTATATGCTGCTGCATTTTTTTCAGGGCTTAAAAAAGACTCTGATTTAAATACTTGTGGAAACAGTTGTCTTCAGCTTAAAGGAGAACAGCAGCAACAACAATAGTAATAACAGTAATAATGATAATAATGACGATGATGTTACTGTTACTAATTTTGCCCTTGCCACTAATAATGCAAATGTCCGTCACAAAAACAAAGAAACAAACAAACAAAAACTGTAATCTAGCATAGCATAGCATAGCAGGCCTACCACTCTTGTCACTGCTCTTGTCTGTCCGTCTGTCTGTCGTCTCTCTGAGCTGTGAGTACTATCTTTCATTTTTCGTCATCGTAGACGGCTTTGTACTGAAGACATCTTGTGTTCCTCAGCTCCAGGTTCGTCAAGAGTTATGCAGGGAAACAATCGTCGCCTTGTGCTGGCGAATAAAAAGGATGAAAAAAAAAATGAAAAAAAAAAAAAAAAAAAAAAAAAACGTGTAGGGACATTACTTTTCTAGCGCCGCGGCCCCTGAGCGTGACCAGACTGCACCGAAGGCCGTGTCAGGCGATAACCCAGCTGCTCATCCAGTGGACTGCCACAGAATGTGGTTTTCACTATGGGAACAAACACTGATTTCCTACAGCTAGAGACTGTCTGTGACACACTTTAACATCTGTATACTCTTTGGCATATACTTTTAGGTGTCAAAGTGCTCATACTACCCTCCACCTTTGCACATTGGTTTCTCCCTGCTTCTGCATCATTGTTGTTTATCTTTTTAAGCTTACGGACTTATTCATGTTTCTTTGTGTGTGTACACGTGATCATTCTGCTGCATCCAGTACCCTGGCTTGTTAGTGACTGTTTCGCTGGCCTGTTGATTTTCTGTGTATTCTTTTGTTTGATTCTAGGCAACTGTGAACGCTGTTTTCTCATTCTTCTGTATCTTACCTCTTCTTTACCACTCGTATCTTCCCTGTCTCCAACTTTTTTTGTCCCCACCTTCGAGTCAGACATCTTTTTGTTCATCATCTATTAAATGAGGTCCAAAAAGATTTCATAACTTTAAATCAGTCACCCCATCCAGCGCAAAGTAATTAGTGTAAGTGAAACAAAATTAGTCTCTCGCATCTCAGATAATCTTATCAGCATCCGGACCGTATAGTCGAAAGACGAGGAGAGCAGTCAGCCCCAAAAATTGACCTTGCTGTGTGGATTCACTGATCAATACTTAACACTACCCGCTGCAGAACAGATCTTTGAATAAAACTCATACGGTTGAATGTATCCAGACAGAAATCAAGAACTCCAGATCACCGCCATTATGAACCGGAAACTTAAACAGAAACCAACCTTATACATACAAATGGCGTGACGTTTTTGATCAAATGAC
>JADBJO010003381.1:224212-234212 GCA_016801955.1 Conus betulinus
ACATCGATAAATAAGATTAAAAAAAAAAAAACAGCAACAACAAAAAGAAGCCGTTCTCCATAACTGACATACATGAGAGAGAGAGAGAGAGAGAGAGAGAGAGAGAGAGAGAGAGAGAGAGAGAGAGAGAGAGAGAGAGAGAGAGAGAGAGAATCCTCTCACGCATATTGAAACAGCTGCATACTGTTTGGTGTCTAATGTCCAGCTACTGACGCCACTTTTCATTGACGTCACGGTTATGCAGCTATGCGCTTCAGAGTGTGCGCGAGCATCCGGTACCCTGTCCTTCCCCTTCTCCTCTCTCCCTGCCGTTACACACACACACACACACACACACACACACACACACATCACAGAGAAATAAAAAAAAAAAAATGAATATATATTGTGTGTGTGTGTGTGTGTGTGAGAGAGAGAGAGAGAGAGAGAGACAGACAGAGAGACAGAGAGAGACAGAGAGAGAAATGTTCTTTATTGAGGGAAAGAATAAGCACAAAGTCACTGGCTTTTTTTACATCCAGCTCTCAAATAAAGAATAGATATCTCCAAATACATGAAAGAAAAAATCGCAGAAAACTGCATGTCAAGACATAATTATTCGACAATGAACACATAACAATTTACAATGTATAATACAAAACATAATTACAGGAAAAGAATGGGTGCGGGGGGGGGGGGGGGGGGGGGGGGGGGGAGGGAGAGCAACCGCAGTTCTTGAAACAAAAAAGGAAAGCACGTATTTCCCACACATCTAGCCCGTCTTACAGAAAGAGTAATGAACATAAATCACACGACTGTGTGCATAATAAACGCTACAATAACAAACATAACCAGCCTTTGAACATTCACACCCAAGGACTTTCGAACGTAATTTTTTTTTTTTTAAATAACTGAATAAATAAAAGGAGAAGAAGCAAAGACGGCAGTTCATTGCAATCATACACGATGTAGCAAGAAAGCAAGAGAGCAAGAGAAGGAGATAACAAAAGAAGAAAGAGGAGAAAAACGAGATGATAGAAACGACAGAAAAGGGAAGGAGAGACGGAGAGGCAGTTAAAAAAACCCAACAAAACAAACAAACAAAAAGCAGAAAGAGAGAGAGAGAGAGAGAGAGAGAGAGAGAGATGAGAGAGAGAGAGAGAGAGAGAGAGAGAGAGAGAGAGAGAGAGGGGTAAAAAAAACCTGCTGTATTATAGAAAGTTGCGCTAGATTGTATGAAGTAAATTAATCGTTTTGTGTGCTATTCTATAATTCTAAAGGAACTACACTCTATACCATAGGCTGGAAACCGTGTTCGACTTGTTATTGGTATTAACAACAACAACAACAACAACAACAACAACAACAACAACAACAACAACAACAACAGCAATTACAACGACAACGCACAAAAATGTAACAACCCAAACAGCAATATGCCGTGTCTGTATGTATCTTATGCCCGTTGGAATACGTTAGAACATATACTGAGATGCTAAAGCTTTCAATAGTTTACCCATTGGATGTTTTTGTTTAAAACTGGAATTTTAAAAGAAAAAGTGTTCAGCTACTTGAGTGGTACTATACTTCCTGTATATGTGTACGGGCAGGAGCGCGCGCGCGCGCGTGTGTGTATATGTGTGTGTGTGTGTGTGTGTGTGTGTGTGTGTGTGTGTGTGTGTGTGTGTGTGTGTGTGTGTGTGTGGTATATTTCCGGGCTTGTATCTTCGTTTAAGCGCTCCGTCTCAGTAAATCTTTTTTGTTAAGATTTGGAAGACGACCTCCAAAACTCTGCGGATGAAATTCAACTATTGCGCGCGTTTGCATCATTAGGGAATTTTTTTTTTTTACCTTTGATCGTTAATCACAATTTCTATTCGTTCGTATTGAAGATGAAGTTGACTTTACAGAGAAAGAAGCTGATTTAGAAAACTATATTTGCTCACAAAATTTAAATGTAATTAATAGCGCACGCACCCCCCCCCCTCTCCCCGCACCCCCCCCCCTCCCCGCACCCCCCCCCCCCCCCCTTCCCCCCCACCACCACCAAAAAAGGGTAGACAAGCGAATCACAAAACGCAACACACGTGCCGGTGTTGTGACTTGTGATTCGTTTGTCTACGGACTTTTTTTTTTGTTTGTTTGTTTTTTGGCGGTGCGCCATTAATTACCTTTAAAATTGTGTAGATTTCCGCCTGCAGTCGTCTCACTTTGCAACTAGATTGCTTACACTTCGTCTTTTTTTTTTTCACCTTTATGTCTTCCATTTATGAAATGTTAAAAAACAAAATGCCGTCTGTGTGATTTGCCTTATACAGTATCCTTCCCTGCGAACTGGCTTGGAGAGTGGTCTGTGTTTACTTTTAGCCTTGACCAATGTTTTGCTGTGTTCGTGCCATAGAGTGAGATGTCTGAACAATGTTGTGCTGTGTTCGTGCCATAGAATGAGGTGCCTGACCAGTGTTGTGCTGTGTTCGTGCCTTAGAGTGAGGTGTCTTACCAACGTTGTGCTGTGGTTCGTACCATAGAGTGAGGTGTCTTACAACGTTGTGCTGTGTTCGTGCCATAGAGTGAGGTGCCTGACCAGTGTTGTGCTGTGTTCGTGCCATAGAGTGAGGTGTCTGACCAGTGTTGTGCTGTGTTCGTGCCATAGAGTGAGGTGCCTGACCAGTGTTGTGCTGTGATCGTGCCATAGAGTGAGGTGCCTGACCAGTGTTGTGCTGTGTTCGTGCCATAGAGTGAGGTGTCTGACCAGTGTTGTGCTGTGTTCGTGCCATAGAGTGAGGTGTCTGACCAGTGTTGTGCTGTGTTCGTGCCATAGAGTGAGGTGTCTGACCAGTGTTGTGCTGTGTGTTCGTGCCATAGAGTGAGGTGTCTGACCAGTGTTGTGCTGTGTTCGTGCCATAGAGTGAGGTGTGTCTGAACAATGTTGGGCTGTGGTCGTGCCCTTAGACCTGTGCTGCTGTGTGCTTTCAGCCTGCCGCCTCCCCCTAGGTTAGAGGGCGCCCTGGCTCCCAACAACTGGCTGTCCAAGGCCGTGAAATACATGGAAGGCTCCGTTATTGGCCCCGAGTCCATGGTGGTAGTCAACGGTACGTCACTGAACCAGCCAGTCTCTTGTCTGTTTGCTTGTCTGTATGTTTGTTTGTTTGCTTTGTTTTATGTATTTCTGCCTGTCCTTGTGTTGTCATAATTATGCACGTGTGCAATGAGTGGTGGGGTGAGGGGGTATGGGATGGAAGGGGGGGGGGGGAGTGGAGTGGGTGAACGAGAGAGAGAGAGAGGGAGGGAGAGAGAGAGAGAGAGAGAGAGAGAGAGAGAGAGAGAGAGAGAGAGAGAGAGAGAGAGAGAGAGAGAGAGATGCCCATATGACACATGAAAGAAACTAGCACAAGCGGTCATCAAAAACTGAACTGCAGCACAGGCCAAGTTCACATAGGGAAAGGGTGCAGTGAGACGATGTAGAACTGATTGTATCAGCTGTTTAAGATCAGTCGTCGTATGGAACTTGACCCCATCTCAAATTCACAAGACAACAGGAAAACTTTGGTTCGACGCTTGTCTATGCGCTGACGAGTGTTAGAGTAACTTGATGTACACACGCAAGGCTAACAGTTTCCTCGTAGTAGATTACTGAGGGTCCTTGACCGAAACTCAAGGGCTTGTTTGACCAAAGGTCAAGGTCACAGTGAGGCTTATTTTCTTCTTTGCGAAGCCCTGACAGTTTTGAAGCAAGATTATAGTAGTGGGACTCAAAGTATGAAGAACAACATCTATTAAATATCCACGCGTTGTTGTTATTGTTGCTGTTGTTGTTGTTTAATTTGACGTTGGTTCAGGGAAACAAACGCAAAGCTTTTCTTTCCATGTGTGTGGTGTTTCTCGCATCTCAATCATTCAAAACCGACTTACTCCAACATATTCCACTGAAATTTGAAGCTCAAATATATAACAGAAAGCTCTTAACAAAAAAAGGACAGAAACCCGAAGACAGGGGCCTCTAAATGATTAAAACTCTACGGCAAAGATGTCGCAGGACATCTTTTCCATATATAAGAAATACCTATCAACATACTGTTCCCCCATCCCCACCCCTTCCCATTTTCCCTTCCCCTTCTCTTCCTCCCCACTATACATACACACAGGCATGCGCGCGCACAGGCACATACGCACGTACACACACACACACACACACACACACACACACACACACACACACACACACACAAAAAAAACACTTACATACACGTACACACAATCACACACACACGCACGCACGCATACGCACACACACACACACACACACACACACACACACACACACACACACACACACACACACACACACACACACACACACACACGCACGCACGCACGCTCGCGCGCGCGCGCGCACACACATACACACAGCATTCAAATTTCTGTCCACTCTCCCAGAACCCACACCAACACGTCAAAGATCGGTATTTCTGCTCTAATACACACACACACATGCCTGGGATCGGTCCCACGACCCACGGCGAGAGAACTGCTTTTCAGCACATCCAGCAGAACACCCCATTCCCTGTGTCCTTATCGTCTTGTTGTGGCACGAAGGTGAATATCTTCATTGCTAAGCCTCCATGTGACGGCTGTTCAGTGGTAACCCTCTCTCCTGAACTGGAAGTATTGCCTTGCGCTGTGGCCTGACCATCTTGGTGTCTGCCAGGGCATGTGTACACCGGAACCAAAACTGGATACGTGATGCACTTCCATCCCTCTACCAGAAGGCCTCGGAATGAATATCCCCGCCCCTGCGGCAAGCCTTGGCGGCGGGTTCGGCCCATTCTGAGACTGTCCTACAACACGTGCGGTGAGTTGGGGGTGGGGGGGTGGGGGGGGGGGGGTGTAGTGCCAATGTCCCTTCCGCTTACGCTGTGCCAGTGTGTATTGTTTGGAGCTGTGTTATGCTGTGTTGTTCTATGCTGTGCTAGTCTGTGGTGTTGTGAACTGTACCAGTCTGTGTTGTTCTGAGCTGTACCAGTCTGTGTTGTTCTGAGCTGTACCAGTCTGTATGTTCTGAGCTATACCAGTCTGTGTTGTTCTGAGCTGTACCAGTCTGTGTTGTTCTGAGCTGTGCCAGTCTGTATTGTTCTGAGCTGTGCCAGTCTGTGTTGTTCTGAGCTGTACCAGTCTGTGTTGTTCTGAGCTGTACCAGTCTGTATTGTTCTGAGCTATACCAGTCTGTGTTGTTCTGAGCTGTACCAGTCTGTAATGTTCTGAGCTGTGCCAGTCTGTGTTGTTCTGAACTGTACACGTCTGTATTGTTCTGAGCTGTACCAGTCTGTATTGTTCTGAGCTGTACCAGTCTGTATTGTTCTGAGCTGTGCCAGTCTGTATTGTGAGCTGCGCCAGTCTGTATTGTTTGAGCTGTACCAGTCTGTATTGTTCTGAGCTGTACCAGTGTGTGTTGTTCTGAGCTGTACAAGTCTGTGTTGTTCTGAGAGCTGTACCAGTCTGTATTGTTCTGAGCTGTACCAGTGTGTGTTGTTCTGAGCTGTGCTAGTCTGTTCTATTCTCAGCTATGCTAGTCAGTGTTGTCCTTTGCTGTGCTATGCTGGATTCATCTGCACTGTGCCAGTCAGTATCATTCTAAGCTATACTATGCTGCAGTCTTCTGAGCTGTGCCAGTCAGTATCATTCTAAGCTATACTATGCTGCATTCTTCTTCGCTGTGCCAGTCAGTATCATTCTAAGCTATGCTAGCTATGCTGCATTATTCTGCGCTATGCCAGTCAGTTTCATTCTAAGCTATGCTATACTGCATTCTTCTTCGATGTGCCAGTCAGTATCATTCTAAGCTATGCTATGCTGCAGTCTTCTTCACTATGCCAGTCTAAGCTATGTTAAGTTGCAGTCTTCTGCACTGTGCCAGTCAGTATCATTCTAAGCTATGCTATGCTGCAGTCTTCTGTGCTGTGCCAGTCTGTATCATTCTAAGCTATGCTATGCTGCAGTCTTCTGTGCTGTGCCAGTCTGTATCATTCTAAGCTATACTATGCTGCATTCTTCTGAGCTGTGCCAGTCAGTATCATTCTAAGCTATGCTATGCTGCAGTCTTCTTCACTATGCCAGTCTAAGCTATGTTAAGTTGCAGTCTTCTGCACTGTGCCAGTCAGTATCATTCTAAGCTATGCTATGCTGCAGTCTTCTGTGCTGTGCCAGTCTGTATCATTCTAAGCTATGCTATGCTGCAGTCTTCTGTGCTGTGCCAGTCTGTATCATTCTAAGCTATACTATGCTGCATTCTTCTGCACTGTGCCAGTCTGTGTTATTCCTAGCTGTGCTTTGCTGTGTTGTGTTGTTCTGAAATATGCTACGCTTTATTGTTCTGAGTTGTGATGTGCTGTGTTCTTATCTGTGCTGTTCTGTGTTGTTCTGAGCTGTAGTCTATTGTATTGTCCTGAGGTGTCTGTTCTGTCTGTGTTGTTTTATGTTATGCACATTTCTGGGCTATGCTCCTCTTTTTTCTGGGCTGTGATGATATGCTGTGATGTTCTGAACTGTGCTCTGCTGTGGTTTTCTGAGCTGTGATGCGCCATGATTTTTCTGAGCTGTGATACGCTGTGATATTCTGAGCTGTGCTACGCTGTAATTTTCTGAGCTGTGCTCTGCTGTGATTTCTGAGCTGTGATGTTCCATGATTTTCTGAGCTGTGCTACGCTGTGATTTTCTGAGCTGTGCTACGCTGTGATTTTCTGAGCTGTGCTACGCTGTGATTTTCTGAGCTGTGCTACGTGGTGATTTTCTTAGCTGTGCTATGCTGTGATTTTCTGAACTGTGATACGCTGTGATTTTCTGAGCTGTGCTCTGCTGTGATTTTCTGAGCGGTGCTATGCTGTGATTCTCTGAGCTGTGATACGCTGTGATTTTGTGAGCTGTGCTCTGCTGTGATTTTCTGAGCTGTGCTCTGCTGTGATTTTTCTGAGCTGTGCTCTGCTGTGATTTTCTGAGCTGTGCTACGTGGTGATTTTCTGAGCAGTGCTATGCTGTGATTTTCTGAGTTGTACTACGTGGTGATTTTCTGAGCTGTGCTATGCTGTGATTTTCCGAGCTGTAATACGCCGTGATTTTCTTAGCTGTGCTCTGCTGTGATTTTCTGAGCTGTGCTCTGCTGTGATTTTCTGAGCAGTGCTACGCTGTGATTTTCTGAGCGGTGCTACGCTATGAATTTCTAAGCTGTGCTCTGCTGTGATTTTTTTGAGCTGTGCTGTGATGCATTGTTCTGGGCTGTGTGTTCTGAATCACGCCATGTTGTGCTGTTCAGTGGTACTTAGTTGTATTGTTTCCAGGTATGCTATGCTGTACTTTTCTGAGCTATACTGCACTTTGTGTTTTGAGTGGTGCTGTTCTTCCCAAGTCAAGCGGTGTTGCTCTGGGCTATGCTATGTTGTTCTGCACTGTGTTCTTATCTGTTCGTCTAAATTGTTCTGTACTGCAGGGTACTGTACTGTTCTGTGCAGTATTGTACAGAATTGCAATAAATAACATTGCACTTTGACACGATTGGCCGTACAGTGCAAGTTTGAGCTGTGCATTACTGTATTGTTCTTAGCTGCGCATTACTATGCTGAGTTGAGCTGTGCATTGTTGCCCTGTACTGTGTTGTGTATTACTGCACTATACTGGAGAGGCTGGATGACATAGTTGCCTCATCCATAATGTATTTTTCAAGCCAAAGAAATCACGGAGTCTCTCACTGAGGAAAGGAAAAGTGGCCGAATCTGTGGTCTTCAGTGTTGCCAACCAGGCCATTCCAACAGTTACAGAAGAGCCAGTCAAGAGCCTTGGAAGGTGGTATGATGATACGCTGGAAGACACACAAAGAGCAAAAGAAACTAAACAGACGTCGGAAGAAGGCTTGGAGACCATTGACCAGTGTGGGCTCCCTGGCAAATACAAGGTCTGGTGTCTGCAGTTCATGCTGATACCAAAGCTCCTATGGCCTCTGATGATATACGACATCTGCACCAGCATAGTGGAGGCAATGGAATCCAAAATCAACAAGTTCACAAGGAAATGGCTTGGTGTCCCACCCTGTCTGACTGACATAGCGCTGTACTGTCGCCAAGCAAAGCTGAAACTACCACTGAAATCCATCCTGGAGGAATACAAAGCAGGGAAGATCAGACTTCAAAGCATGCTGGAGGACTCAGGAGACAAGTGGTAGAAGCAATTAAGCCCCAGCTGAAGACAGGCAGAAAATGGAAAGTTCAAGAGGCGATTGATTCTGCAAAAGAAAGCCTCAAGATCAGAGAAATAACAGGACACACACAGACCAACAGACAAGGTCTGGGGGTGACCAAAACTGAGTGGTGGTCAAAGGCCAAAGGAAAAGCCAAAAGAGACATGATGATTCAGGAGATGAGAAAAGAAGAAGACCAAAGAAGACTCCAAAAAAGCAGTCCAGCAAAGCCAGCAAGGGCAATGGACAACGTGGGAGAATGCACTCCAAAGAAGTCTCACTTGGAATGACATTTGGCACATGGCCCCTCTCAGGATCAGCTTCATTCTCAGATCTGCATATGACCTTCTGCCTTCAAATGCAAACCTGGTGAAGTGGGGGAAAACAGACGATCCTTCATGCCCCCTCTGCCATGAAAACAAACAGTGGAGCATGTCTTAAGCTCATGTAAAGTAGCCCTGGCTCAAGGAAGGTACACATGGAGGCACAACCAAGTGCTCAAAGAGATTGTACAAGTAGTCTGGGCTAGTACCAACACCACAAGAGGGAAAATCAGGACTCCAAAAGCACCCGCAACATTCGTCACGGCAGGAGGCAGGCAGCGAATCATGGCCAAGAACAACAATGCCACTCAGAACATGCAGGCAGAGTCTGCTGGACGGGGCAGATGACTGGGAGCACTGCAGACCTCCCAGAATGGAAGAGTTACCCACAGATCATCAGCAAGAGTGGCATGAGACCAGACATAGTAGTCCACTCTCAGTCAACCAAGCAGCTGATCATGATCGAGCTCACGGTGCCATATGAGAACAGCATGGAGGCAGCTCAAATCTACAAGACTGAAAAGTATGCTGATCTGGCAAAACAGCCTGAGGAGAGAAGGCTATCAGGTCAAAGTCCTCACTGCAGAAATTGGAGCTAGGGGGTTTGTAGGAACGTCTGCATACAGCCTCATGAAACAGCTCTCAGTTGCAGGGAGGGAAAAAAAACCAGAGCCCTGAAAGCAATGGCAGAAGCAGCAGAGAGGTGTTCAAGCTGGATCTGGTCAAGGAGGAACAAAAGTGAACTTCATAAGGCTTAACTTTCCTACAAATATCAGGTGTCCCAGTGGCTCAGTGGTTAGTACGCGAGTCATTAAGTGGAAATGAGCATATCCAGAGCGGCACGGGTTCGAATCCCAGCCGTGGCTCGTCCCAAGATGGGAAAAAAAAAAAGGCAGCAGAGGGACATCCGGAGTCATGAACGGGTGTGGCCCAACCCCCCTAGAGTGTCAGGAGATAAGGGCCGAGCTTCTCTTCTGAGGACTCTCTGCTGCCACACTCTCCACGAGTTTCTTTCTTCTACGATGATTCAATTACTATGCTGTTCTTAGCTGTGCTGTTTTGTATCGTGTTACATTATCGTGTTACAGCGCTGTTTTGAGTTGTGTTACTGAGCTGTTTGGCGTTGTATTACTGTGCTTTTCTGACGTGTATTTGTGTGCTGTTCTGAGATGTATGATTGTGTTTTTCTGGGTTGTATTACTATATGGTTCTGAGTTGTATTACTGTGCGGTTCTGAGTTGTATTATTTTACTGTTTTGAGTTGTATGGCTGCGCTGTCCTGACCTGTGTAGTACTGTGCAGTTCTGAGCTAGATGCCACTGTCTTGTTCAGAGTTTTACATTACTTTTTTGCTCTGAGCTGTGCGTCGCTGTGGGTTTGAGCTCCACATTAGTGTAATGTTCTCTGCTGTGCATTGCTGTGGTGTTGTGTGCTGCACGCTGTTGTCCTTTTCTGAGCTGTGCATTATGATGTG
>JADBJO010003381.1:241712-247558 GCA_016801955.1 Conus betulinus
ACGTAGACAAACGAATCACAAGACAAAACACGACGCGTTTCGACCTCCTAGGTCTTCTTCAGGCAAGACACAAAACACTCAGGACAACGAAATTTTAACGAGCAGACTCAACGCCCATCTTGCGCTGAAGTGAATGAAGATAACTGATTGCTCGTCATTTTCGTTGTCCAGAGTGTTTTTATCTTGCGTGAAGAAAACCTAAGAGGTCGAAACGTGTCGCGTGTTGTCTTGTGATTCGTTTGTCTGCGTTTTCCTCGGCGGGGTTCGCTATTAATTACATTTAAAATTTGCTTAGATTTCGCCTGCAGTCGCCTCACTTTGCAGTTAGGTGTATTTTTCATGTGTTGGACTCCCGCTTGTCGTCTTTTGTGCTTTAAAACATGTATCCCGAGTCCTCTCAGACTTTCTGTTTGTGCTCCCAGTTCTTGTAGAACAAGGAGTACTTTACGATGGGAGCGAAGAAATGCTGTCTGCCTGTGTGTCTGTCCGTGGTCCAAATGTGTTCCACTCGCTCCAGACAAAACTTGTGGGCCGATCTTTCTGAAATTTGTAGGTATGTTCATTATGGAACAGGGATGATGCCCGATGTTTATATTCACCAGAATAGCCGTTACTAAAGGCTATAACGACCCAAAACGGTTTTTTCTCTTTATGGAATATCTCAGTGATGAAATACATTATGATGCATGTTTGATTGTGATGTCAAATACATTATGACGCATGTTTGATTGTGACGTTTTTTTCAGGAAGATAAACTGGGAGTACGTTTATATGCTTTGCATCTTGTTTTTATTTGCTTTTATTGCCGTTCAACATCAATACAAGAAGAAAAACAGTTAAGAGCAACAGCAACAACCAGAAATTAGGAGTAAAGCAGGCAAAAAAAAATGAAGAAATAGATAAACATACAGTATATAAAGAATGGTTACTTATTGACGAACATTGCACAGTGTTTTTAAGAAATATCATAAGTCTGTATACATAATGTTATTCTAATACTACCGCTCATGAAACAAAAATGCACATGCGTTTGAAGAAAAACATGCAGGATAAACAGAGTCAGACAGACAGATCTGTATAGATACACAAATCGTATATCAAAGATAGATGGCTGACAGACCGGACAGACGAACAGACAAGCAAACAAGTAGGAAGACAGAATGGGATAGGTCACAGCAAGTAGAGACATATTATTTTCAATTAGCACATTATATCTCGAGTACAAATATGCAAAAATATCCCACGTAAGAGCCTCACAAGATATCCTCGACCAAAGAACACAAAGGAAAAAAAATGACAGTTATTCTAGTATTTGTTATTACATCTTGTCCTCTCAGGCCCTCTGTCTCTGGCTGAAGACACGTTGACTTCTAGCCGTGCTGTGACCTTTCCCTGACAGGTCAGTACCAGATGCTGGTGAACGCCCACAACGTCAACAACCAGGGGGACCATCTGCACTTCCTCAACGACGTGACGGTGGCTAAAAATGGCCTCATCTTCTTCACCAGCTCCTCGGACAAGCATCCGCGCCCCAAGTACATGAACATCATCCTGGAAGGCGACAAGTCCGGCCGGTGAGTGGACCAGGATGGTCAGTCGGTGGACCAGGGGGTTGGGGATGGGGGGTGGGATCTAGTGGTGATGCGAGGTACAAGGAAGTCCATTTGCCATGACAATACGCCAAACGGAATGTTGGTTTTTGTAGAAAATTGTGTGAACTGATGGAAAACGTTCACGAAGAAAATATCACACACACACGCGCGCGCACGCACACACACACACACACACACACACACACACACACCACACACACACACACACACACACACACATATATATATATATATATATATATATATATATATATATATATATATATATATATATATATATTTGTTAAAAATAGGATGATAAAAGGAAGTTTTAAAAACCAACAGATCAGTTTCGAGCCAGCGCTCTCGTCAGGATGGTTATCTATATATAGATAGATAGATAGATAGATAGATAGATAGATAGATAGATACGCTGTGCGCGCGCGCGCGCGCGCGCGCGAGAGAGAGAGAGAGAGAGAAGAGAGAGAGAGAGAGAGAGAGAGAGACAGAAAGAGACAGAAGGAGAGAGAGAGACAGAGACAGAGAAAGGTGTGAGTGAGTGAGTGTGTGTGTGTGTGTGTGTGTGTGTGTGTGTGTGTGTGTGTGTGTGTGGTGTGTGTGTGTGTGTGTGTGTGTGTGTGTGTGTGTGTGTGGTGTGTGTGTGTGTGTGGTGTGTGTACATAAACACGCATTTGCACAGATCTCTCTCTCTCTCTCTCTCTCTCTCTCTCTCTCTCTCTCTCTCTCTCTCTCTCTCTCGTCTCTCTGTGCACGTGCGCGCGCGCGTATGTTTGTGTGTTTGTTGTTGTGTGTGTGTGTGGTGTGTGTGTGTGTGTGTGTGTGTGTGTGTGTGTGTGTGTGTGTGTGTGTGTGTGCCAATCCACCAGTACACACACATCAATCTGACATCAACTGATGTGTCTTCAGCGTTTTGGACAGCCAGGATGCATCTGCAAACACTTTGCCAAAAGTCTGAAGATGATGCCGCTGTGGGACTGGTGATGGTTCTTGCCCCCTTTTAGTCTTTTAGTCTGGATGTGCTAAATTTCTGCCAGGTGATCCATGTTGAGGTGACACAGTCTTACTTGTTGAGATGATCTCTCAGGCTTCGTAGTTGTAGTCCATGTGTTATTGGTACCTTTCGGGCCAGTGCTTCTGCACGCTCATTTTGCCTCGTCACCAGCGCAGTACATCCATTTGACATTGTCCGGTTTCAAGCCTGCATAATTGCTTCTTCTATCACTAAGAAAACGGCAAAAGAAAGTCCACCGTGTCGGTCGCACTATGGTTCTTGATTTTGAACTTTGTAGAAGAAAGCGATCGGAGCCGCTCATGGCATTTCCTTTACGTCCATTGGTGAAGCGGGAGTCCCGAAGTCGTCTGCAGCATTGTCGTCCAGGAATTGTTTTGGCATTCTCCTTCTCTGTGTATCCGCTGTCAGTCGCACCTCTGATGACTGACCTGCCATTGAATATCCACTGACCCCCACCCCCCACCCCCACCCCCCCCCGACCCCCAGTGTGTATATCACGATGCCTTCTGTTTTACTCGCTCTGTCTGCAGTAAAGCCAATATGTGTTGACCCGAGCATTATTGCTTCCTTCGTTTGTCCGTTTCAGAATGACACACAAACCTACTCGGCTTATGTTACCAAACTGTATAAAAGAGAAGAAGAAGAAGGGGACTCAGGGACGAATCCAATACACTGTGGACAAAATCAGTGCCAGAGGTTCGGATCAAATGGCGCACATCCGGATTGTCTTGCTTGCAGGATACACACTTTCCTCACTTACTTCTATAATGGACTGGGTCTGTGTCCAAAACTTACTTTTCCATGGATCTTACCTCGTAGATAGATATATATATATATACGTTTCCGTTAACATCGTTCATATAGTTACAGCAAACCTTTCGAGACCATAACCACTGTGAAATTAATCACGTTGCAAACTTTTTTTTTTTTAGTGACCATCAACAGTGTGAAATTAAAGATTACAAAACTTTCTAGTGATGTGATCACTGTGACATCAAAGTTTGTGTTGCAAACTTTCTAGTGAGCAGGAACACACATTGACATCAAAGTTTATTGCAAACTTTCTAGTGAGTGTGAACACTGTGACATCAAAGTTATTGCAAACTTCTAGTGAGAGTGATGGATCACTGTGCAACATTAAAGTTTATTGCAAAACTTCTAGTGAGCATGAATACTGTGACATTAAAGTTTATTGCAAACTTTCTAGTGAGCATGAAACACTGTGACATTAAAGTTTTATTGCAAAACTTTATGAGCGTGAACACTGTGACATTAAAGTTTATTGCAAACTTTCTAGTGAGCATGAACACTGTGAACATTAAAGTTTATTACAAACTTTCTAGTGAGCGTGAATACTGTCAAATTCAAGTTTTACTGCGAACTCTCTCATGACCACGAATACTGTGAAAGTAAATTTATAACAAAGTTAAAACTCTGCAGTGACCTATGAGTACTGCGAAATTAAAAGTTAACTGACCATAAAATACTGTGAAATTACGATGGTTGCGAGCATTTCACCAGACACGAACACGTATAATTACTGTATGAATCGGCAAACAATTCCACGTTGATTTTTTTTTCTCTCAGCAGAAATTTAAACTTTTTATCGATTCCACATCGACATTGTTCCATCAAACATCTAGACTTCTATCGATGTTCCACACTGATATTTTCTCATCAAACGTTTAGAGGTTTTATCGATGTATATTTCCAAAAAAGGGTTTTGCGTAAATTTGAGGACGTATTTAAAGGCAATTTTTCGATCAGTTGGAAAGACCTGTCATTTCTTAAATCGCGAGGATGTCCACAAAGTCCACAAACCGTTACTGATATTTTTGACCTGAAGGGCAATGGCGATGAGTGAGTCGGGGGACGGAGGGGGGGGGGGGGGGGTTGTGGACATGCTAATTACTCTATCCACGCTACCAATAGCGAACATGCGCACATTGGTCGTTGAAAATGGGGACGGAGACGTGATTAACAGGGTTTGCGACAGCATTTACATGCACGAGAGCGCACAATACTTTCCTTTAGTGTCTTTTATGCAAATGCGACCGAGACAAACAGCTCCGCTGAGAAGGGCGCAACAGTAAAGTGTCAGATTACATATAGAAACATGTCCTGTCCACGTGACAGAGGGCTTCGGCGCAATTGTGACGTATTCAGGTCACATGTGGTTAAGGTAGCAGTGATGTCATTCCTTATTGTTGTATGCCGTTTCCAGGATACAGTAATCATGGGATGGGCTTGAAGTCGTTTTTTATTGTCTTTTTTTTGTGTGTGTGGTTTTTTTTTGTGTTTTTTTTTTGTTGTTTGGTTTGTTTGTTTTAATTTATTTATTTCTTTTATTCTTTTGTTTTTTTAGTTGTTATGGGTTTGCAGCTTCGCCAGTACCGTGCAACAAATCAAGGACAATTGAAAACAGCCAGCACGACGCTGTCTGCTCGGGCTGTTCTGGTTTGTTGAAATATGTCATGAGCGGTGGTAGGATGCAAAACATCTAGCTGTATAACATTTGATAGATGGGGAGCAGACAGAAGGGGGAAGGGCAAATCCTTTTATTTCCAATATCCCAGGGTTCAGGTATAATGGACAGTAGCGTACTCTGCGCGGACATATATATGTGTGGTAGGGGTTTTGGGTATGTGTGGGTGGCGTGTGGTGTGTTGGTGGGTGTGTGTGTGTTGGGTGTGGTGTGGTGGTGTGTGGTGGCGAGGAGCGCGACGTGCGTGAGTGCGTGCGTGCGTGAGTGGGTGTGTGTGTGTGTGTGTGTCTGTGTGTGGGGTGTGTGGTGTGTGACGTATTGGACCTCCAGATGTCAGATTCAGATTGTATATCGTGCGCGCGCCCTGATTCAGTCTGCGCCGATGCTCGCGCAGAGGCGGGTGTGTACTGTGGTGTGTGGTGTGTTGCTTGTGTGTGTGGTTTGTGTCGTGTGTGTGTGGGGTGGTGGATGTGCCCGCAGCGCGCGCGCTGTGGAGGGGGAGGGATGGGTCTCTCATGTCAAGAACCTATATTAATGTGTGTATCTGTGAGTGCCTGTGCGTGTGTGGACTACGTGACGACCTGTGTTTTTTCACGTGTGTGTGTGTGTGTGGGGGTTGTGTGTGTGTGCGTGTGGTGTGTGCCGCAGAGAGAGCGAGGAGAGAGAGAGAGCGAGGGATCTCCAGCCCTCCTTTCTGTCGCTCTGGTTCACATCTGCCGTTTCAATTATGAAACAG
>JADBJO010003382.1:0-7500 GCA_016801955.1 Conus betulinus
AGTGAAACAGTTACTTTTCTGGACATGCAGAATCTCGCTAGAACAAGGTCGTCTGGCCACGTCAGTCCACTACAAACCCACTGACTCGCATTATATCTAGACTACTACCGTTTCATCTCACACTTTAGCTATAGAGAACAGTATTCCATATTCTCCGCTGCTCCGACTGCTCCGCCGCCTTTGCTCAGATGATCATGACTTTCAGATCAAAGCAAAGAAATAGTTGACTTCTTCCTAAACCGGAATTACCCATCCACAGTAGTTCAGTCTGGCCTCACCCGTATCAGCAGAACTTCTCACTCAGAAGCCCTCCAAACAAAACAGAGACCAGAAACAAATGACAGACCCATCGTCAGCCTACTGTTCCACCCATTGATTCTCTGTGTGCGCAGCATCCTAATCTCCAACTGGCCCCTTCTGCAATCTCGCAAGGAAGTAGCAGACATTTTTGACCAGTCACCCCTGGCGACCTATAAACGAGACACAAACTTGCGTGATTTACTGGTTCGATCTAGGTTGAAGCTGACCAACCAACTAGCTTCTGAAACTTCTCCCTTTCATAACCCCAAGTGCAAAAGTGTGCCCATTCATTTGCAGTCCTACACAGGTCTGTGGTCACCTTTCAAACTTAAGCATTACCAAACAACTCACCTGCCAAACTGAGAACATCGTCTACGTCATCAACTGCCTCAAATGCCACAAACTCTACATCGGCGAAACTGGTCGTACGCTAACCCCCTCGCTTCAAAGAACATTTGGCCGACATCATGCATCACCGAGACAAACCTATAGCCCACCATTTCAACCAGCCTGACCACTCTACATCAGACATACGCGTCAAAGGGATGTGGCTCGTGTTTTCACAAAAAAACACCAACGACAGGAAGAACATGGAGTCACACCTCATCAACAAACTAGGAACGAGAAAGCCCCATGGACTGAATGAAAAACCTAAAACCAGGATGCTGAGTCTTGTTGCTCAGTTACTTTTGCTGCCACATGTAGACTTTTGTCAACCCATAAACCCTCATCCCCAATGGTTTTGATGGATGGCTGCTCCTTTACCCCTTCCAGGCTGGGGGGACGGGGATAAGGGTTAGCGAACAAATCCTTGTAAATAGGGCAAAGTGAGGGGTTCAATAGCCACAGCTGAACTTAGAAAGTTCCCCTCTCTGCTCTGCCACCTTCGTTGGAGTGACATTGGTAGAATTTGTACTTTTGACTAACTTTATTTCCGTTTCAAAATTTTACATATTACTTTATTATCTCCTTCATTTGAAATCTAATGTTATCTTCAATAAATCTCTTCCAGTATCCACCCCCCCCCCCCCCCCCCCCCCCCCACACACACACTTTTTTTTCACAGCTTAATAATCTACATTCAGCTTTTATCTAATTTTCCCCTCCCCTTTTTCTCCCCTTTCTTTTCTAATATTTTTTTTTCCATTACAATAAGTCTGTCCTACCTCATCAGCCATGGATCTTCACTCACAAAAACTTTCCCTCTGGCCACCCAGCATTACCATTTCACCCCCTCTTAGTTTCCTAATAATCTGTTAGAGTAACCCCAGACTAGACCTTGGGATGTTTCCCATGGCCCAGGTGGTGTGTGTGTGTGTGGGGGGGGGGGGGGGGGGGGGGGTGTAATCGTGTTTGTGAGTATGTACAGGGGGTTTTTTGCACTTTCCTTCGACATCTCACATAGGGTTTTTTTTTCCTCCCTGAGTTTTTTTTTTTTTTTTTTCTGTTTTTTTTTTTTTTTTTTCCTGAGTTTTCCCCCTATCTCCCTTAATGTCCGGGACTAGTGCGTCTGCCTAGGTTTTTTTTTTTTTTTCACGGAGTACTTCCATTTTTCCCCTCACCCCTTGGTGCCAGGGTGGGGCAACCCACTCTGGGGTCAGACTTGCGTTTGATGCTATAGGCGGCAAATCCACCCTGACCACCCCCACATATTCTTCTCCCCCTACTCCCTCTCCAAATCCGTCCATTAGTTTTCACATAAACTTTTGATTTGTCCTCTTTATCCACAACACTTGAATGCAGTGGGTGTTTTTTTTCTCTCCCCCCCCCTGCCCCCTCCCTTTCACTCCCCCCTCCATACTACTCACTATTCCTACTTTTTCAGCTAATCAATTTGTACTCACTGTCTCCAACCTTCACCTTTACCTGCTTCCTTCCCCCCCCCCCCCCCTCTCTCTCTCTCTCTCTCTCTTGAATTGTGCTCACAAATGCATTCTGCCTTTAAGTTTCATGTGCGGATTGTGCTGTGCAAGAATAGTATTGTTTTTTTTGTTTTATCTTTTGTCCTGTATTTGGTGAAAAAGGTGCTTTCTTCGCCAAAATACCCAGAAGTTTTCGTGGTGTCTTTTGTAAATAAAATAACGTCACTTTAAACTTGTAATGTGCTTGTTTGTTGTATGGTGAATCCCACTAGTCTGAGCATGTCACAACTAGCTAGTGATTTTACCGTGGCAACCTCTCTCTACGCCAACACTCCAAGATGTCTGGCTGTACAAGGGGAGGGAAGGGGGCGGAGTGGGGGAGATGAAACCTATTCCTCCAGCAGGGAAGGAGACAACAGCAAGCGTCACACATGATGCCACAGTGCGATTGGAATGATATGACCTCTTCTCAAGTACCCATCCAAGGATTCTAAATCATTACCACAGCCCCCCCTCCCTCCCTCTCTCTCTCTCTCTCTCTCTCTCTCTCTCTCTCAAAGATTGGAGGAAAAGTCATGCCAGGATTAGGACACTTTAAATGTTATAGATTGGAGTCGTTTTTTTTTTTTTTTTTCTCGTAAAAAGTTTGGACAATGTTTTTAAGAAAGTATCCAGTATGTTAATAAATCGCGGATAAACTTTGAATTTCAGGTTGTAAAGGCCATTCATCCACACAGGCACTCACCACAACCCACCTGACGGTTAGAGAGTGACAGCAGAGGAGAAAGGGTCCTGAAGCAGCTCACACACAGTATGCATGTACTGAGCGTCGCCAGTTGGGGAGGAAGTCCTTGAACCCTTGTCACTATGTCAAATGGACTCACACCTCGATCTGTGACGACTAAAAGGCAGAGACGTAGCGACGAGAAAGCTGAAATGAACCGAAAATTCCTGCATTGGGATCAGAAGTTCTCTGAGTCTAGATGCACTATTTCTTAAGTGCTTTAGATTCAGGATCATAAGAAAAAGTACATGTACATTTCCACGTCAGTTGCTTCTATCTGAACAACTTTGTACTTCACTGTGCTGCTGGAGACTGGGGAGGGCATTGAGAGGGTAAAGGGGGGGGGGGGAGCAAGTTGAACGATACCAGTGATAACATTTCATTGAAGCCTAGTCCGAACACACTTAAGGCACAGGAAGATGTTAAAGGACAAAGATGGCTGACAACCCTTGCCTGACAGTTTTGTTATTTGAGAACCATGTTTCTATTTCGGTTCTAGAAATGCATGAAACTTTTTATGCGTGATACGTGAACGTGGTTAGGACCAGGCTTACGCAACCTTATCTCCGTCATGGCTTCTGCCCATCTTAAATCCAAGTTCATATTGATTGTGTTGAAGACACATTCAATTTGAAATGGAATGAACCTTATTTAGAGAGTACACTGCTTAAACAGTGCCTTTCTATGCTTCTGAAATTGTCTTTCTCATGGTCACATATTACGCAAAGTTTGGCGATGTACGTGAATCGTGCAAGGGCATTGATCTTGTTGTGTAACATATACTTTACCCAGTGTGTGTGTGTGTGTGTGTGTGTGTGTGTGTGTGTGTGTGTGTGTGTCCGAACACTTGAAGCTTGATATTTGTGCTGACTTTGGGAGATACACAGACCATGACTGAAAATCGTTAAGTATGCGTCATGGCAGCGTACACAAGGCAGCGTAGAGCTCACTTTAGGTTTGCTCATTTCTCTTTTGTTCCCAATGTCGCGACAGAGTTATTGCCTGGAGAAAAAGATAACAACAGTGCTGCAAAACAAAGAGACGTATAATCAGAGGGTAGCTTCTCTTAATGTTGATTTGTTGTCAGCGACTATAACAAAGCAGTGTGTGTGTGTGTGTGTGTGTGTGTGTGTGTGTGTGCCTGGTGGAATGTTCTGAGCTGTTAGGGGACATAACAGTTCTGGGGATTTCTTCAGACAGTCTGGCAATATTTTCGTTTGTTAGGAGAAACATCTCTCTCTCTCTCTCTCTCTCTCTCTCTCTCTCTCTCTCTCTCTCTCTCTCTCTCTCTCTCTCTCTCTCTCACCACACACACACACACACACACACACACACACACACACACACACACACACACACACACACACACACACATATATATATATATATATATATATATATATATACATATACAGATATACGTGTATATATATATATAATTCCTAACATGATATATATGTATAAATATATATATATATATATATATATATATATATATGTGTGTGTGTGTGTGTGTGTGTGTGTGTGTGTGTGTGTGTGTGTGTGTGTGTGTGTGCAGCAATTCCTCCACCATATAATGTTGTTTAGTTTTGTCCGTCGAATCGACGAGGACCACTTCAGTCATCTAGGGATTGAGGAAAAGGGGTGGGGGTGGGGGTGAGGGGATGGGGGTTGGAAATGCATGCACGGAATGTGCGACAACAGCTTGGAAGGCAGTGTGGAAGACCTGTTCTCGATTGGTGACACAGGCTGAGATTGCCTGACTCTCGTTGCGCTGCAGCTGTCTTCCCTTTCTTCACATAAATTGGCACTTTTGAGGATAGAGTATCACCATCTAGCTCGATCCATAGCAGGTTGTTCCCAGGGTGTCAGGGTTGATGATACACGTTTTCAAGGATGACTTGAGAAGCGTTTCTTCTGACTTCCATGAGAACGCTTTACTTGCAGCTCACAGTAGAAGAGTCTGTTGGGTGGCCAGTGGTATGGCACGCGAGCTACATGACCTGCCCATCGAAGCTGAGACAGCATCAGGATGATGTGGATGGTTTGCTGACCTGCTTGGTTGAGTACCTCTGTGTTTTAAGTTTTCAGTTTTCAGTTACATTGAGTGACTTGGGAAAAAAAAAGGCTTCAATGTGGCAGGCAGGATCTCAATGGTAAATTGTCATTGCATTCATTGACTTGAAAAGAAAAATGCTTTGATTTAGCAGACAAGAACAACCTGTAAATACACTCCTTGCTGTTTCTATGTCTCTGTCTCCGTTTCTGTCTCTGTATGTGTGTGTGTGTATGTCTCTCTCTCTCTCTCCTCTCTCTCTCTCTCTCTCTCTCTCTCTCTCTCTCTCTCTCTCTCTCTCTCTCTCTCTGGCGCGCGCGCGCGCGCGCGCGCGCGTGTGTGTGTGTGTGTGTGTGCGTGCGTGCGTGCGTGCGCGTGCGTGCGTGCGTGCGTGCGTGCGTGCGTGTGCGTGCGTGCGTGCGTGCGTGCGTGCGTGCGTGCGTGTGTGTGTGTGGAAGGAGGAGGAGGAGATGCATGTATAGAGGCATATGTGGATGTGCATGCATTACTCTATGTGTGTGTGTGTGTGTGTGTGTGTGTGTGTGTGTGTGTGTGTGTGTGTGTGTGTGTGTGGGTGTCAGTTTAATAACGTCAAAAAAGAAAGCTGTGGGCCCGTGGTCAGTCTGCTGTTATTATTTTACAGGTTGACAGTGGACTGACATGGATCTCACGGACAGAATCAGTTTACACTGGGCTGACATAGATCACACAGACAGACAGAATCAGTTCACACTGGGCTGACATAGATCACACAGACAGACTGAATCAGGCTACACTGGGCTAACAGAGATCACACAAACGACCTGAATGGGTTCATTGTCTGCAGACATGGATCACACAGGCATAATTATTTCACACTGGGCTGACATGGATCACACAGACAGATAGACAGACAGACAGAATCAGTCCACACTCTGTGATCCATGTCAGCCAAACGTGGACCGATTCTGCCTGTCTGTGTGATCCATGTCAGCCCAGTGTGGACTGATTCTGTGCGCGCGCGCGCGCGCGCGCGCGCGCGCGCGTGTGTGTGTGTGTGTGTGTGTGTGTGTGTGTGTGTGTGTGTGTGTGTGTGTGATCCATGTCAGTTTAGTTGGACTTAGTATCTTTGTTTGAGTGATCCTTGTCAGTCCGGTGTGGACTGATTCTGTCTTCCTGTGTGATCCATACCAGCCATATGTGGAATGATTCAGTCTGTTAGTGCAATCGATGTCAGCCTAGCATTGACTGATTCTGTCTGTGTGATCCATGTCAGCCCAGTGTAGACTGATTCTGTCTGCCTGTGTGATCCATGTCAGCCCAGTGTTGACTGATTCTGTCTGCCTGTGTGATCCATGTCAGCCTAGTGTGGACTGGTTCTGTCTGTCTGTGTGATCCATGTCAGCCCAGTGTTGACTGGTTCTGTCTGTCTGTGTGATCCATGTCAGCCCAGTGTGAAATAATTGTGCTTGTGTGATTCTTCTCAGTAAACAAACAAACAAACAAACAAACAAAAACACCCTGATTCAGTCGTTCTGTGTGATCGTTGTCAGCTTAGCGCAAACTGATTCCGTCTGTGTGAACCATGTCAGTCCACTGTCAACCTGTAAAATAATGACAACAGACTGACCACGGGCCCACAGCTTTCTTTGAAGATGTCATTCAGCTGACACCACACACATTCAATATTTGAGGAACAACGCCATTTTCCCAGCAATTCTGAACTATATGATGCAGAAGAACAATGCAGTTATTAAGGAGATGTTTCAAAATTTCATTACTCACAATATTAAGGCCAGCAGAGCATGTTTTTGTTACTGTTAGTATATATTGCACTTTTCAATTCTCTGATTGTTATCAGTACATTAATAGAGAGATCATCATCGCAAAGAGGGTCTGAATATAAAGGATAGCTTGGAAGTCTAATTCCATTTTTCATGCATTTCACTTTGTTCCACCTTATTTAAGTCTTTATTCTCTGTTACTTCCTTTGTGCAAAAAGAATTCCAATATAGCCGTTTTGCTTTGGCTATTACATTATTACTGTGTGTCCTTGCTTTCTTCATTCCATATGGCTTTCTTCTGTTAACTGTTTGAGTAAATTTTCATCTAGATTTTTTTTTCTGTTTTTGCTTTGATGTACACTTTATATTTGTCTTTTTTTTTTAATATCAGCTTGTTCACATTATTAGTCCACCAGATATTCCCCACATGTTTAGACTGTTTTGTGGTTTGTAGTCTTGGGATTGATGAATTAGCTGCCAAAATAAACTGCATCCTTGAATTCTGAATACTGCGTGTCAGTATGCTCTTGAATACATTTATCGAAGTTTTGATAATCTACAATAGTTTGAAATTTATCCCAGTCCACACACTTATAGTCGTATTTCACTGGAGTATCATGTACATCATTATTACCCTGAATGTTTTCTTAATGATGATGATGATAATGAATGACCGCTACCTAAAGTATCTTCACATTTTTCCCATGTAGAAGATGGAGCAAGTTTTGGTGAGAT
>JADBJO010003382.1:12500-20000 GCA_016801955.1 Conus betulinus
GGAATTTTCACCCTACAGAAGCAGATGGGATCCATTGGGGGCACCAGGATTCACATCAATGACTAGCTACCATGAAAATCTGCTGAGGACAACGGTTTTCATCCGGATGAATGGTCACACGGTTTATGATATGCTGCAAAATATCTACGCCTAACCTACATAGGGAGGTGCTTTCGGTTTTCTTCAAAAAGGCGTGAATGGATACGGGATGGTCCATTACTCGATTTTACCTAGCCTTGATACGGCCAACTGAATGGGATATCTCCAGGCCTAAACAGTCAGTTGTGCACTTGAACACCATAACTAAGACGTTGGCTTCATCAATCAGAAAAATCGTGCCCTCGGCCCGGCGGGGCCAGCTTGGAGCTTCAGCTTATATCGCCACAGTAGACGCAAGACGCTATGGTTGCTGAAAATCGTGGTATGCCAGAACTGCCAATGGGTGGGCTGAATCTGCTTTTCTCGTCCACAACAAAAGTATTCTAGGGTATACTGACTGCTTTTTTTGGGGTGGTTGATGAATGGTTTTTTGGGTTGGATGGTTTTTTGGTTCGTCCCATCGACGAGTTGGTTACTAAACTATTGGTGTATGGGACAGACACAGACGATTGAAAACTGGAGCCACATCTTGGTACGGGGGACGGGGCAAAATTTGACCTCGCCACTTTGTGGTTTGGCCGACTGGCCATGAACGGGGGGGGTCAGGGGACAGTGCCGTCGGCTCCCTACTGCTAGCTCAGATGATTAACCGCAACTTGGAGGGCTCTGTCAGTGTAAAAGCTGGCTGCTACTAGTGATGCTCCCAGATATCCCAGGACTTGTAAGGAGCCTGGGGTCGGGGTTCTGTAAAAAGAACTGGGGAAAAGCACGTGTTGCCTGATCCCAGGGGGGCATGACAGGCGTCACCTGAAGAGGGCGAGTGGGGGGTCCTGAATCTTGAAGATGGAGTGGCTGACGGTGTTCGACCTACGACGGGGCCATAACAGCCTTAGCTATTTTAACTGTTGCTACGATAATAACTTAGGTAATCACAGCTGAGAGCTCTTTGCAGATTCATGTGGCCGGATCCTTGGCATGGGGGATGGGTATGGGGTTGCAAAAAAAACTGGCGCCAACATGTGAATCATGATTCTCAGGAACTACATGGCATAACTGTGGGGGGCATGTGGGGCCATCCAGACCCACGTAAGTGTATAAGTGGTCGTGATAACAGATTGGGAACAACAAAGAAACCGTTCTTACCGTGGTCTTCTCGGCCCCCCGTTCCTGTGCCTAGGCGACTGGTGCCTTCCTGGTCTTGGAAACGTCGCTATAATAGGACGCTATTATGATATGGTTGACTACAGTGGGGTGATACCCAACGATCGAGGCGTGTTGTGACGGCCCGAGTAAGTGTGAGGGTTGTTCGCAATCTTGACCAGTACCATCAACACTACTACCACCCATACGAAGGGCATGTTCACATGGGGCATGGAGGCGAAACATAGAAACTGGCCATGGAGCGGAGTGGTACGGGGCCAGTTATGATGTGTCTTTAGGTTGTAGGATGCGGATGTTGATGGCGGAGACGGAAAGAGTGCAGGGCGCGGATCAGCGAGTTTTCTAGGGGTGTGTCTGGCATGGGGGCAACAGCCAGTAGTATTCACAAGTCAGAGGCCGAGGTCACCGGAGCCACATGTGCAGGTCCAACTACTGTAAAAATCAGCCCCAGTCCCTGACCCTCCCCATGGGCCCAATCTCTCAGGGGCAGACGTCTCTTGGGGTTTTGACGCCAAGTGGTGGGTCTGGGCTCAGGGTCGCGAAGATCTTGCCCAGTGGGTTCAAGGAGTAGGTTCTGAGTCTGGGAGACCCCATTTGTCAACTGAGTGGGGTTGAATTTGAGGGGAGTGCGCCGCCTTCCAGACGACTTATTGTTCAGTTTATGACCATATGATGAAAGAAAGCGAAAAAAAACTGTTTGCTATTCCTGGTATTGTCCAAATAAACACAAACTTACAAACAACACAACAAACAAACAACACCATCACTGACAAAGGCACACAGCCTGACCGAGCCGAGAGGAATCACAACTGATTTGCTAAAGAGAGATCAAAGCCAAGTGACAGAACTCGTTTCATTTTTTACGTGTTCTATTTGTTTGTGTCTTGCTTGAAGAAGACCTGTGACGTCAAAACGCGTCGTGCTTTGTCTTGTGACTCGTTTGTCCACGTTTCTCTTGGCGGTTCGCTAACATTTATTTAAGATTTGTTTGCTGGAAGTAGAACTTTACTCATGTCAAAATTAGCCCACACTATAATCCAAATCCAATGGACTGGTCCCTGAACATGCTGTCAAGCAGACGAAACAGCTGCTGGAGAAGAGAAGGACAGATCGTTTCTGATGTTATGCTCCGCCTTCTCAAGTCAAGGAATTACACCCAGTATGAGCTTTGCCTGCTCAAGCCTTACTGTACCATGCGAAGGAAACGTCAGCATCAAAAGGAAATCCTATGAAAAATATGCGAGGACTTGGAGACCATTAAAACCTGGTGAAGTCGTCAGAATGCAGACAGACAAAGGCTTCCAATGCCTTGCTACAGTCAAAAGTATCTCGTGGTGTTCCCAGATCCTAAGTGGATGTTTCAAATGAAAGTATGTACGCAACCGACGTCACTTGATCCCTGTCAATGAGCCCAGCCATGCAACTCACAGCCAAGCTGCCACCCTTCCACCTATTTGCCAGGCCCAAAGATCCATGGAGACAAGCATTCGCCCAACTTGATCCATCATCATCGTCATTTAACAGCTAATCCTGCACCAGCTTCTTCTTGTCGAACCCTGTCGACTGCTTTTTCCCCACACTCACTCCCACATACCCTAACCCTTTGCACACAAAAAAGAAAAAAGAAAGTCGGTGCTCCCACGTGTTCCCTCTTTCCCACCCACAGCAGCTCTTGGCTAGCACTGAGGCTCCATACCAGGCAGGCTCGTCACCAACACAGGCCACAATGGTGGACCTGACCCCAGACATACCACGGCCAGTTGTGACCCGCTATGGCAGAGCTGAGAAGTCAGACCCAAAATATGTTAACTGTTACCTGACTTACTATTCAAACGAATGGACCACTATGATCTGAGTTTAAGACTACTTTGGGAATCTCAGTCATGCTAAAAAAAAAGGGGGTTTAAAGAGACAGGAATTGGAAAACAGTTAGGTTCGTGATTGGCGTTATTCACTTTAGATCACTGGAGATATTTCAGTCATCATCTTAGAAAAGAAACTATATGTTTCCTTATGTAACTTTTTAGACACTTGCTAGTTGTGAAAAATATCTCTCACTTAATATTGACAGGCATACTAGAAGTTATGTGACAAGATTTAGAATAGGAATTACAGACATCAAAGCGCGCATCAGTACCGATATGTAAATATTAAATTATCACATGCTATGTCCTTTATGCAAAAATGCAAATAAAGACGAAGTACATTTTTTTTTTTCATTTTGTTGTCCAGCGTTGCAAGATTTAAGGTATGAATATATTCCTCGGAAACTTTTAAAAAACCCTTGTTTCTTCCAAGCTGCTTCGCTCATGGCCAATCAGAATGAAGAACTGAAGTGCACATGGGTTTCTTCGTGCAAGGACTTCAAAAGGCACACAGCTAGGTCTGTTTAATGAATCCAACCATAGTGTTCACTGCGTGCACTTTATGTGCTAATCTGTTAGTTTCTTATTGTCATACTACATTACCTTGCTATATGGAATGTTATTATTACTCTTGTTATATTGTACACCCATCAGAAGGGGCCATGGCTTATACTGATTAAAATTTGTCTTCGTTCGTTCGTTCGTTCATTCATTCATCTCTCTCTCTCTCTCTCTAGAACACGAAGTAACAAATGAAAGTATGGAATCAAATCTTCAAAATATTTTTAGACAAACAGAGAGCAGAATTTGAAAAATCACTGCATAAAATACTGGATGAGCGACTTGGTGCGGTGACTCAGCAAGTTGCGCAAAATTTAAACCGGATTGCAAGTGAGTTTAAGAACGAGATTCAAGAGCTTCGAAGTAGAACGTACACACTCGAACAACAAACCGTGGTCACAGCAGCGGATGAGATTAGCAAAACCAAACGCACGGTAAACCAGCTTGAGCAGAATTTGACACGATCAACTACAATTCTAGATGAAAAGGTGGAAAAACTAGAAAGGTTCACCAGACGTGACAATTTAAAATTCTTCAATGTGCCATTGCTCCCGGAGAACGAAACGATCGAAGATTGCGTTCAGTCTGTGGTGCGTATACTGGATGGGTCAGTGTCAGGGAAAATCTGGCGTTCGGATGATATTTTGCGTGCCCAACGTCTTGGACGTCACAAAGATTCTAATGGTCGCCCCCCGCCAATGATCGTAACATTTGCGCGCTGGACAGACAGGATGGCAGTGCTGAGGGAGGGCAGGACGGCCCTTCGGAAAAAAAAAAATGTGACAGTGGCTGCAGACCTTACCGACCGACAGAGGGACACAATACAGCAGTATCGACGCCGGGGCCTACATGCCTACTACCGGGGAAGCAGACTGGTGGTGGAGGAGCAGAACCAGGCCCGCCATTCACGGCAGCAGTGGAGACAGTCGGCAGGGAGCCAGGACACCCGCTACAATAATAGCGGCTACTACAATAGCGGCTACAACAACAACGAATACAACGACTACTACTCTTGGAAGGGTGGCTATGAAAGGCAGCGCCGTACTATGACGACAGCCGCCCTGATAGTCGTGTGCAGTTTGTCAGCAGAAACTGTGAGTACTCTGATGCGAGATTGTGTGGCGAAGCTGGTGCTTCGCAAAACAGGCAGCACGATTACCAATCGTACCCCTACCCTACCTCTATGTGCCACTTTCCATCCCTATCCACAACTCGTAGGCCTGATAACCTTGATCAGCGTAATCGTGATGTTTCTCACTCTGCTGATGCACGGAGTATGACAGGACACGACAAGATAGTGCACCAGGTGCATACTGGTCAGGTTGTGTACAATGCAAACACAGATACAGACATCATTGATGTGGGATTCAGTGCAACGAAAGAAAAGAATGATGACAGCATAGCTAGTGGGTTGGAGAGGGAACCATTTTGTGAGGGAAGTGGCACAAAGGAAAATATAATGATATAGATAGGAACGAGGGGGTAGACATGGACCCAAACCTTGTAATAGGTTCTACAGACAAGGCTCAAAAGGATAGTAGTGCAGACACTGAAACAGAGAGTGTCGCAAACCGAGTCGAAGACAGCACAGGGGAGTTACAAAATATTTTTTGATGAAGAAAATGTGACAGAAAGGGGGGGAAAACAGGAGATACTATAGACGACAGCACACATGATATGGATAAAGATCTTGACATTGAAGACCAGCATAATCCGGAAAAATCGGACATGGAGAAATCGATGTCACAACAGATGGTAAATGACAACGAAACGACTGAAAAGAAAATAAGTAATGGAACCGACACTGTCATACTCACCAAATCACAAACAGGACAGACAATCACAGAGCAGAAAAATGGCAGCAAAACCACAAAAAAGGGTGACAGACGAAATTCCACGAACAAACCTGTGCATCCTTTGACTCGATCAAGAAGCTCTTCGTGCACGAACAGTTCTTAAACGGCAAACAACAATCCACGAAGTGGCACGTGGAAATGCAAAGCAGGATTATAAATAGGGACACGGCCGGGCTCATGTCAGGGGAAACATTAAGATTCTAACGTACAATATTGAAGGTCTCTCTCGCTTGTTCGATACCGACGTGCGATTTATATTAATGATTTTGATTTGTGTTTGCTTGTCGAAACATTTTCTACTCAATTTCCAGATCATTTATTTCCAGATTATGATTATTTTATTGTACCAGGTATTAGATTGTCTGATGTGTCACTGCAAGATTGTCAGGAGGTTTAACACTTCTTGTCAAGAAAGATTTATCACAGTACGTTGAACAGATAAAGACAGAACATGACAACATAATCGTATTAAAACTGTCTAAAGAGATCTTCTTGGTACAGATTCACCAGTTATCTTGCTTGGTGTATATGTACCCCCAAGCTCCTCTGATTATTATCGATATGCCGATTTATCCAATGGTATACTTATTGTTGAACAGTGCATATTGGATCTCGTTGAGACTGTTGGAAATGTACCTCTTTTACTGCTTGGAGATTTCAATGCACGTACAGGGGGTTTAAATGGAAAGGAAAGAAGATGCAGATGTGGATGAGGGTGTAACATGGAAAGACGACAAGGAGCAGGAAGTCTATCGTACTTCAAAAGATCATGTTTTGAATGACTTTGGTAATTGTTTACTAAATGTTTGCACTGTTTTTGATCTTTGTATATTGAATGGTACTATCCAAAATGACAAGGACTATGGAAATTTCACTTACGTTTCATCAACCGGATGTAGCATTATCGACTATGTTATCGTATCTCGTTGTTTACTAAAGTTCTGTGTCTCGCTGAAGGTCACCCCGAAAATAGAATCTAAACATATGCCAGTTGAAGTCATGCTTAATTCTATTGTAAATGACGGAAAACATGTAAAGGCAAACGAGGGTAGCTTTAAGATGGAAAAAAATGATATGGGACCAAGGTAAATTGGATGAATTCAAACAGAACACTACATCTGATGAGTTTAAAAGCAACTTAGAAAAAGCATCTTCTCTGATCGGTGATGACATCAACGAGGCTCTACAGACTTTTAATGATGCGTTGCTCGATGCTTGTTTATGTTTGAAGAAAACTATTACAGTCGGCAAAGAAAAGTCAGATCCTTGGTTTGACCATGAGTGTAGTCAAAGCAAAAAAGAACTCAGATGTAATTTAAGACAGTATTATAATTGTAAAGACGATGACGTTATTTTAAGACTCGAATACAACCAAAAAAGAAGGGAATATAAAGAACTTATATAAGGATTAAAAAGAAAAATCACCGTAAGGCGACACTGGAAACGTACATGAGAATATTAGTAACCCAGCTGGTTTTTGGACCAAGCTGAGATCTTGTGTTTACAAAAAGTCTACAACCAATGACATTACTAAAGATGATTGGTATAATCATTTCTCCCAAGTGTTTCAGTCTAATACCGAAAATGTTTCTATTGATGATACTAGTGATCCTGAAGAACAGGATGACGATGGTTTTCAGCAGGCGAACACAGAATCTCTGGATGCAGAGATAACAGAAAATGAAGTTTATGCTGCTGTGAGATCTCTTAAATGGCAAAGCAGCAGGCCCCGATGGAATAATAGGAGAAGTCTTCAAAAATGCAGCTACTAGTTGTTCCATTTATAGTTCTACTGTTTAATGCAATATTTACTTCTGGTTCTTACCCTATACAGTGGTCTGAAGCCTTTATACAACCTATTTTCAAAAAAGGTGATCGTAAATTCCCAACAACTATAGAGGCATTTCGTTATTGAATATTTGTAGTAAATTATACAGCCATATTTTGAATGTAAGGCT
>JADBJO010003382.1:25000-35000 GCA_016801955.1 Conus betulinus
ACAGGCCACTCCTTTTACACACCCATTCTTATCTTTTAAAAGGTGAAGAAGCTCCATGGTGCATTCCATGTCATGTACCACTCACAGTGAAACATATTCTTTTAGAGTGTCGGCACTTGCACAATGTGAGACATAAACACTTAACAGCAGACTCCATGAAAAAATCTTGTTCACAGATGTCCTACCTGACGTGATCTTCAAATTTTGGATAGAGGTTAACATTTTTCATCTGATCCAAGATAGGAAGATTTTTAATGAAGTTTCCGGTGTGTGTGTGTGTGTGTGTGTGTGTGTGTGTGTGTGTGTTTTCATTTATATTTTTTTAAGGATTGTGTGATTAAAAAAAATGACCTGTGAGTTGACTTCAACGCTGTGACAACCCTGATAAGACCCTTTGCGATCGGCTGAGCTATAAGCAACATTACCTTAACTTACTCTGTGGTGGAATAGTGCAGAGTGCTTTTAGAGGATTTAAAATAAAAAAAAAAGCTTTCCCCTTCATGAAGTTAAAAATGCATCGGTTTCCGTTCCATTTCAACGCAAGCGTGTAAAGGGAGACAAAAAGCAAGTCACCATGAGCTTCCTATTGACAGAAAATTGCGGCCCTTTGCATGCTGAACAACTATAGCCTACAACTATGAGTTCGATATGTTGTCAACAACCCATAGCCTATAATTATGAGTTCGGTATGTTGTCACGACAGCTGAAGACAGTTTGATTCACTGTCAAGACAGCTGAAGAAAGTTTGATTTATTGTCAAGACAACTGAAGAGAGAAAGTTTGATCCATTGTCAAGACAGTTGAAGAAACTTTAATTCATTGTCGAGAAAGCTGAAGCTGAAACTGCTGTAATTTTGGGAATACTCAACTATGCACGTACAAAATAAGTGAAGACTTGGTTTTCTCTGCAGCTTCGTATGTATGCTAGTGTATGCTGATTGTTTCACATACTTAGATCGCATTTGGAACTATGCTGTTGAGCAGATATTTCGGTCGTCGTATTCTTTGCTGTGTGAAGGTCAGACCATACTCTCCCTTGAATTTCTTGCTGAACTGCGCCACAGTGAACTGCTGCCATGTTGCCAGAAAGATATTCCGGTGTGAGAGGACTAGATCTTAAAATAGACTCAGTGAAGCACCTCAGGTGAGTTGTCTCAGACAGCACATATCGACAGCAGTAATGGCCCTAGGAAGCTGATATTTCTTCACCTACTGTTAGTGTCAGCCTTTAACTCTAGTTGGTTGCTAATACTCTGAGACGGAAATGTGACGGATAGTGAGAGTGACCAATTATGTCCTGATCTCAAATGGCGAATCAGTCTTATTCTCGCCTCGTCTTTGCTTCTGGTATTGCTGTCACTCGCCATTTTGTGGTGACGCCGGACGCATTCACAGGAAAGCAGCAAGTAGATCGATTGGGCACGTGACTCGGACATGGAACTAATCCCTAGCTTCGCTAGGTATTCATTTACTGCATCCTGGGGCGTTCTGATGTGGCTTTTTCAAAGTGCAAAATAAGAAGTAGAATTACGTACAATGCAGACTCTACAGGCAAAAATGAACTCTTAATCATGGTTAAAAATTAATGAAAACAAACTGTGTCCCAAATAGATGATAGTCTGTGTTGCTGGGAACATGACCTTTACCTTTGCTGTGACTGGCTGATTACATTTGGTGAGCAAGAGTCAGATCTAAACGATTGAATATGTTCCAACTCACTGAACTGGGAAGGTACATGCTTTTGCACTCACTTACCCAGGTGGTGGTGGAGAGAGAGAGAGAGAGAGAGAGAGAGAGAGAGAGAGAGAGAGAGAGAGAGGTATGCCTTTTAAGTGAGAACTTTAAGATGTTGGTGAATGTAACTCCTATTCCAACCCACTGGTCTGGGTGTTCTGCTCTTGAAAGCCTGGTCCTTTGTTGGTCGACCTGGCTCTTGTTCATCACACACTTTTGGCATAGCTGTACATCTCTGGCGTTCTTCAGGTTAAGGCTGTTAATCCGGGTTCAGTTCGTTTTTTTTTAATATCTTTCTTTCTCGTTCAAAGTCGAGTCATAAGTTCTAAATTTCAAGGTTGCTTAATTAAGTCACAAGACCCAGAGTCTTTAACCACTGTTGTAACTCAAAAAAAAAAAAAAAAAAAAAAAAAGAAAACAATAAAAAAAAACCACTTGTGGGGTACTTGGGATAAACTTGTTTCCATAATTCCGATTCTGAAATTGTCCTCTTTTCCCTCCTGTCTATCTTTAAGAAGGGAACTGTTTCTGTGGTACGATTTATCGAACATTTTCTGCCCAGCCGAAGATATAGCTACTGCTTCTTGTGGTGGACTAACATCTGCTTTGTGGGCTCTGGCAAGTGTTTCTGTTTCTGGGAGGTCTGTGGTTGTGGAGTCGTGCAGTCTGACACCTCAAGACCAGGCTGCAGCAGTCAACTAATCAAGATCTGTCTCCTGTTCGAGAGTCCTTGTTGAAGGTCGCTGAAAATTTCACAGAGCCGTCAGCCTTTGAGACCTCTTCTTTTCTCACATAAAGGATCTCCGACTCTTCTCTCCACCATCAACCTGCTTCCAGCCATTTGTTTAGCTAAATCGAATGAAGCCCAGATGTTCCTCGTATGCTGAACTTTCTGTGCAGGCAGAGTTGTAGTCAATAACTATCCAGCAATCTTAGAGATGTTTCTGGTAGGAGGGGAAAAGATGTGTTGGGGGGGGGGGGGGGGGGCGTCTCTCAAGCCTTTTCGACAACTAGAAAATTCTTTTGGATGAGTAGGTTCTCTCTTCAGTTTGGAAAGGCCTAAGGCTAGTCCATATATATCCCTCCAACCCCTCTGTTTCGATCTTGTTAGCAAACCATTGTATTATTACACCCACTGAAATTCGCAGTTTAAATGTATCACTCTACCCAGAAGTATATCTGTTTTGCCTCTCTTGGAAGGTGTGTGCATGTGTGTGTGTGGTGTGTGTGTGTGTGTGTGTGTGTGTGTGTGTGTGTGTGTGTGGGCGCGCGCGCGCGCGTGCGTGCGTGTGTGCGTGCGTGTGTGTGTGTGTGTGTGTGTGTGTTGTGTGTGTGTGAGTGTGTGTGTGTGTGTGTGTGTGTGTGTGTGTGTGTGTGTGCGCGCGCGCGTGCGCGCGCGCGTGTGTGTGAGTGTGTATGGTTGTGTGTGTGTGTGTGTGTGTGTGTGTGTGTGTGTGTGTGTGTGTGTGTGTGTGTGTGTGTGTGTGTGTGTGTGTGTTCGTTCGTTCTTTAAGTTAATGTCTATCAACTTTACAGTGATCTTAGACAGAAACAAGAGACAAACGAACAGGCAAACAAACAAACAAAGACAAATAGAAAAAAACCATGTAAAATGGGCCGGTGTATGTGTATGTCGTGTATGTGTGTGTATGTGTGTGTGTGTGTGTATGTTGGGGGGGGGCATAAATGTATGTATTGTTTTTAAAAAATGTCATTAGAAGTGTATGGAGTCTGGAGGTAGTGTAGTAGTATGCTAACCTTTGCATGCAGAGTCTATTTAATTAATGAAATACCAATAAGCGACCATTATTTTAACCCCATTCTAATCTACCGGCATAACGGTAAACCACTTTAGCCTGGATGCATATCTGAACATTTTTAAGGAAACAAAAATATTTTTAACCATTGACATAATAAGAGAATAAATCAAACAAACAACTCGAGAATCAAAGTAAATGTCCAACTGGACTCTTAACAATTGCCCTAACAGCTTCTATAGCCTTCGATTCGTTCGTGTGTGTGTGTGTGTGTGTGTGTGTGTGTGTGTGTGTGTGTGTGTGTGTGTGTGTGTGTGTGTGTGTGTGTGCGTGTGTGTGCGAGTGTGTGCGTGCATGCATGCATGCATGCGTGCGTGTGCGCGCGCATGTATGTGTGTGTGTGTGTGTGTGTGTGTGTGTGTGTGTGTGTGTGTGCGCGCGCGCGTGCATGCATGCATGCGTGTGTGTGTGTGTGTGTGTGTGTGTGTGTGTGTGTGTGTGTGTGTGTGTGTGTGTGTGTGTGTGTGTGTGTGCGCGCGCGCCTTTGAAGCTCTTGCCTTTGGTCTATCTCTGTAACCGTACTTTTTAAGCTCACGATGACCAGCATCATGGTTATTGCAGTTCCTTGGAAAACATCTCTGACATATACTATCTGGACCATCACATTCACAACCCCCAGAATCGTCTTTATATAGGTCTAGGCTTTCCTGTTCTATAGAAAACTGTCCTGATGTCTTACACTGTATATTTGGAGAAAATCAGGCACAAGCCCTTCCAAGGTTTCACTCATCCTGATTATATTTGAGAACATGACAAAGTTGGCAGTCTTCTTGCTCTTCAGGTAGATCAGATTGTTTAGTTTGCCAACATCTCTGCTGGTCCTCGTTTGTTAGACTGAGGGGAGCTCAAGCCATGACTGAACATATCTTAGCGAAGTCCTATCATGTACATTTTGACAGCTTCCACTCCTGCTTTCTTCAGTGGGCTCGGTGATCTCTGGTCTGTGAGCTCATCAGAGTGCGAAGTTCAGCTTACTCTTCATATCGGCCTGTCCACCATCAGAAGCAGCTACCAGCTTCCAACGCTTGTCTCCCAGATGACCTGATCCAGAGTATCTTCCTGTGGATGCCCTGTCAATCATATGTTTGCTTATTTCTTCCCTACTTTCTGACTGACTCCAACAGTCTGGAACAAGATGTTTAGGGAAGACTGCCAAGTCATTTCAGCTTGTCCTCTCAAGTGGTCAAACGACTGGACCCTGATCAAGCTCCTGGTGGCAGCTCTCTAACATGTCCCCGGGAGGACATGATTCAACCTCAGTAAAAGAGCTGGTACCAGAAACAGAATTTGTTTTTTTTTCACCACCATTCTCTAATTGCGACATACCTGTCACTGATAACTCTTCTCTTTTCACCATATACTGCAGCATGACGCTCAAGTAGGCCTTTGCAGACCATGATGACAATGATGGAGTCTACATCACATATTGTCTTTCATCTCAGATGACTACAGGCCCACACGAAGACCCTGGAGCAGCTGACTCGAGACCTCTTTGCTGATGATGCTGCCCTTGTTGCCCATAGAGGGAGAGCCTTACAGCATTTCTCATCCTGCTTTGTAAAGGCTGGCTGGCTCTTTGGGCAAGAAGTCAGCTTGGTGAAGATAGAATTCTTTCACCAGCCTGAATCTCCGAAGAAGTACCACGCCCCACAAACCAACATTGGAGAGACTGAACTGAAAACAGTCGATTAGCAGGCCTGCCAGGCTGCATCACCTCATTAGACGCCAACACAGATGAAGAAATCAGCAACAGACTGGCAAAGACATACAGGGCTTTTTGTAAATTGCACAAACGAGTGAGGAGCAACAAATGTCCAAAGAAGGGCGCCAATATCACAATATTCAAAGCCATTGTACTTATCATCCTCCTGTTCCACTCTGAGTCGTGGGGGTCACCTACCATCACCACCTGGGACTCCTTGAGCGCTTCCATCAGGGCTGCTTCTGCACTATGCTCAATATTCACTGGAGTGGCTTTGTCACCAGCGTTGAAGTCCTTTGAACACACGGAGCTCACCAACATCGAGGCCATGCCATGAAAAACCGTTCTATGCCTTTCATACTCACCATCACCACTGGTCCTCCCTAGCTGTGGATCGATCACAACTCCTGGCCTCACGCCTTTAACAAAGCTGTATCCTCCTTTGAAAACGTCCACAGGGCCACCCTTGAGAGCAAAAGGAGCAGGAGGAAGAACAGTGATGCTGTGACAGTGCACGGTGATCAGACTTTTGCCTGCAGCCACATTGGCCCGGCCTGTCCATCCTGCCCTGGCCTGTCTATCCTGCACTGGCCTTGTTAGCCACTGTGGCCCGGCCTGTCTATTCTGCACTGGCCTTGTCAGCCACTGTGGACAGGCTGTCTATATCCTGCACTGGCCTTGTCAGCCACTGTGGACAGGCCTGTCTATCCTGAATTGGCCCTGTCAGCCATTGTGGCCAGGCCTGTCTATCCTGCATTGGCCTGTTGTCAGCTGCTGTGGCCAGGCCTGTCTATCCTGCATTTGCTGTGTCAGCCATTGTGGCCAGGCCTGTCTATCCTGAATTGGTCTTGTCAGCCCCTGTGGCCAATCCTGTCTATCATGCATTGGCTGTGTCAGCCACTGTGGCCAGGCCTGTCTATCATGCATTGGCTGTGTCAACCATTGTGGCCAGGCTGTCTATCCTGCATTGGCCTTGATAGTCACGGTGGTCACGCCTGTCTATCCTGTATTGGCCGCATCAGCCAGGAGCACGTCTGCAGTTGACGTGGGCCACTCTTTCACATTTTTCGTCAGCAAACCCGCAGGCAGCATGGCAAGATCTCTCTCTCTCTCTCTCTCTCTCTCTCTCTCTCTCTCTCTCTCTCTCTCTCTCTATTTGCGTCTTTCCATTTTCCTACATTTACTATGCTTATATCTCACTTTTGCAACACTGTAGTGTATATCAACCAGAGATGTCAACTATAGCAGAATTTGTTAAAAGGACTAAACGATCCATGTTGCAACATATGAGATACAAATCTCATCTTGAGAGATGAAATTATCCTTGTACCACAGTAGGTAAGGTAATGTTGCTTCTAGCCCAGCCGACCGCAAAGCACCATATCAGGGCTGTCATAACGTTGAAGTCAACTCACTAGTCACTAAAAAACAAACAAACACTCTTTCAAACAAACAAACAAACACCAATAACACAAACATTCACACATCTCTTCGAGAAACTTCGAGAAAAATATTTCTTCCAAAAACATCTTAGATAGGTGAAAAAGGTTGATCTGCTTCATGAATTCAAAGATCACACCAGGTGGGACATCTCTGAACAAGATCTTCATGGTGTCAGCTGTAAAATGTTATGTCTCACATCGTGCAAGTCCCAACACTCTAAAAAAATATGTTTCACGTTGAGTGGTACACGACATGGCATGCACCACGGGGCTTCCTCACCTTTTAAAAGATAAGAATGGGTGTAAACCGAGTGGCCTGTATGCAAATGGCATCAGACTGTTTCGTTTTTTACGGCCGTTCTGTGACGCGGTAAAAACTCTTTCAGGTTTGGACAGATTTGGTACAATTTGTTATCTGCCTGTGAGTTCCATTCCACCTGCTACAGTTCTTTGACATAAGCTTGTCTTTATGATTTCAGATCAGTGTGAGGGATAGACAGTCTGCTCAACTCTTTTGTTGTGGCACTCTTGGCAAGTTGATCAATCACCTCGGTGCCTCAAATGCTTACATTGCCGGGAACCCCCAAGCAAAAACTGTTGTATCCATCTGATTTCATTGCTTCCCTTTATTTTACTACCTTTTTACCATGTTGATATTTCATTGTTTTTGCAATACTGTAGTATGTATCAATCAGAGAAGTCAAATGTAACATAGTTTGTTCAAAAGGGATAAACTATCTATGTTTCAGCATATGAGATTTGGACACTATCTTGAGAGAGGATGTAATTAATTCTCACTAATTGCAAATGCTGAAGCAAGGGTCTGAAGAAAACGGGTTTATTTGTCACAGTTTGAATGGAAAGTCAAGCGCTCGAAAGTCTTCTGAGGTCAGGTGCTCTGGTAGGAAGCTTACCTTGGGGCGCTTGTAAGTCTATCGCTTTTCCAGTGATGGCTTTGAAATGAACTCATTTAAGAAGTGGGACATGGCCAAATTCAAAGGATTTCCTCTCAGATAGAGGGTGCTTACGGTATAACATCTAAAGCATAAACTGTGCTAGCATGTCCTCTATTGACTGAATCACTTTGAACATGTATTTTATCTTTAGTTTCCACATTCTCTGAACTTCGGCCACATTCTTGGCATCATTTTAAAGACCTTGCATCTGCTGTCATCAGCTTTCAGGGGAAAGGTTTTGGGGACCACCAGTGATCTCTTCCACACAACCTGGTATGAATCTTCTCATCCAGTTAAGATGGCTCTGAACTGAAGACTGGCGTAAAACCAATAAGTAAACTGGGTTCCTTGTTCCATCTTATCCAGTGAGGCTTAATCCTAACATCCTCCTCTTGGGTAAGTTGTAAGGGACCTGCTACCAGGACACTGATCAGGGACTTTATACAAGGATTTGACAATTTGACATGACACACTGGAATGAACTGGCCGTCTTCTGTAGAGACCATGCTGTCACTGAGGAGGCAGAGAAGATATAAGCAAACATGCTGATTGATGGGGCATCCACATCAAGTTCTTCTGGATCAGGCCACTGGCGAGCACACCTTGGAAGCTGGTAGTTGATCTAGTGGCGAAGAGGTCTATATGGGAAGTTTTCCAATTTTGACAAGTCTCCCAACACACAGATTGTTCTCAAAGACCACTCATTAGGGCACAGATGGTTGTGTCAGAATATTCAGTTTCCTGGACACATGCTGGACCCGCAAGGCGTACTTGTAGAGAGCGGAACAGACTGAATGGGGAAGGGACTCGTCTGCTAAAAGTGTGGAAATGTGTTCCATTCTAATTATTGATATACGCCATAACTGCCGAATGGTCCAAACAAAGTTACACATTTCCCCGTTAAGGTGAGAATTCAATGCGCTGTGACAATGTTGAATGCAGCACGGTATTCTGGCGAACTGACGTGTTTTCACTTCTGAAAATACTCTATAATGCCGATTTCCTCAAATGGAATTAACGATGGACATCCTCAATGGAAAGTAACAGATAAACACTCCAGCCGATGCTTTTCCACTTATCAAAATCAAACTAGATTATGCTGATGAAGAAAATTTGAACACGTTCAAAATATTAGTCGAATTGATGTATGATACTGAAACAGCAGTTTCGAAACGGAGATTTTGATTAGATATGGATGTGAATAGTTTGAAAGTGTCAGACATGGTCAGAACCAGCTTCATTAAAACATGTTAATTCAAACACGTGCGGTGCAGTTTCAATCACAATTAAAAATAGACGACATGAACTTAAAGCAATAAGACATTTCAAACAGAATATAAAAGACCGAAAATGTTACTGCTTGTACTTTTCAGTAAACGTGACCAAATATTAAATAATTTTTAGTCTAAAAACCCAGACATATGAAACATACTCTTTTTGTAATATATGTTACCTTACACAACAATATAAATGGAAAAGTATTTCTCGGAAATTGAATTCCAAGATTCGAAATTACCAAAATCACTGATGACTTCTAAACTGTCTCAGTCATATAAGGAATAACAACAAAAAACAGACAGTCTGAAATAGCTGTCACAGGCAGCGCCATAACTTCAAAAATATTTCTCTTTTTACGCATGTTTATTTCAGGCCAGGCTGAAGAAGCTTCTGAAGACGGAGTTCTTTTGCCTTTTTTTTCGTTTTTCATACATAATATTCAGAGTATAGAGAAAAGGGTTGAGCGCTGAATTAAGTGGCAGCATCAAAATGGCCATGCAACATTAAGCTCCTCAGGAATGGTGACATTACCAACAGACAACACACCACACACACCGATAGGAAACCAGCACAGGAAGTCCGACATGGCGATCGTCAGGAGACGTCTGGCGATAATGACTTCTTTAGACTTCACACTCACACTGTTCTTAATCTCTGTCTCTAATCCCTGGCCAGACATAGCATTAGCTTTAACTGACCAGTAAATGAGACACTGTCCTGCCGCTATCCACAGAAAAAGAACCAAGTTACAGACGATCATGATGCTGAAGGAGTAGCCATGACCAGCGAACTCTGCTCTGGTAACAGGAAGTGGGATACAAATACCCTTCTGATGATAAAACTCCCAGTGTGACGTCAAAGGAAGCAGAGGTATTGTCGCCAAGATGAGCCCTAATGTCCATATGATAATACAGGCTATCTGAGCTGATGCAGCTCTGAATCGGATCTGACTGAACGGAAAATGAATCACAAGGAATCGATCTAAAGTAATCAGGCACATGAGCAAGGCGGACACCTCAGAGGACAGAAAAGCTAAACACCCAGCCACGGTGCAAACTGTGCTCTTTTTCC
>JADBJO010003382.1:40000-72500 GCA_016801955.1 Conus betulinus
TATAGATAGCGAGAGATAGATATGTATGTGTGTGTATGCATATGTATATATACTTAACATGTGTATAAACATAATATGTATATGAGTGTATACATATATTTAACACATGAATCACACACACACACACACACACACACACACACACACACACACACCAAGGATAAGTACCGAGCACCATTCCAGCAGCCTACAGAGCAGCTTGGTGTTGCAATGACTGCAAGAAATATTGAATTATAAACAAAGCTTGCTCTTATGTCTTAGATTGTAGAAATAGAGGGTGATAAGCATACATAGCTGTAGTGGTAGATCATTCGGCCTAACTAACAGTATGTACTTGAGTGGGTGAATGGGGAATAATAAATGCTTCTCAAGATGAACCTTCAGCAAGCTTATAGTCTCCAAAGGGGGAGACAATCTCCAATAGGGAGAAAGCTCACTAACATATAACTCTTGGTCATATACCGGTATTTCGAAACCTGATTGTTTCTCCTCAGTCACTGCGGAAAGTGGTAATTTGACTCCTCAGCCTTTTCGGTTTTAAGAAGAATGCTATCACAGAAAAAAGGCTGGTGTTCAATGCCGTAGTATGTTTGTTGAGTTTTCAAAAAAAAACCCAAAAAAAACAACCATAGGTGTCATCTAAGAAGCAAAAGAAAATCATAAAAGAACAAAACAAGCTATATTTTCTTGTGAACAGTATAAAATATAAGATAACCTCTTAAGACACAAGTGCTGAGGGCCAGTTCTTGGAATGAATCCGGAAGGGACAAAATTACAAGAAACTGATAAATTCCAAGGATAAGTACCGAGCACCATTCCGGCAACTTACGGAGCAGCTTGGTGTTGCAATGACTGCAAGAAATATTGAATTATAAACAAAGCTTGCTCTTATGTCTTAGACTGTAGAAATAGGGGGTGATAAGCATACATATCTGTAGTGGTAGATCATTCGGCCTAACTAACAGTATGTACTTGAGTGGGTGAATGGGGAATAATAAATGCTTCTCAAGATGAACCTTCAGCAAGCTTATAGTCTCCAAAGGGGGAGACAATCTCCAATAGGGAGGAGGAAGCTCACTAACATATAACTCCTGGTCAGATACCAGTATTTCGAAACCTGATTGTTTCTCCTCAGTGACTGCGGAAAGTGGTAATTTGACTCCTCAGCCTTTTCGGTTTTAAGAAGAATGCTATCCCAGAAAAAGGCTGGTGTTCAATACTGTAGTATGTTTCTTGTATGTACTCAAGTACATACTGTTAGTTAGGCATATGTCACTGTAGTGCCTTTGCTTTCATGGCAGACAGGCTCTTTTTTGCATTTAAGGGCAACACCACCACCTTGTTCACTGCATCCCTGATAACACCACTCACTCCAACAGTGAAAGGTCAGTGCTGGCAAAAGGTCTCAAACTGATCCCATTTAATCCACAACCAACAAACACCAAAACCACAATGATGCTGTTATTTCCTCAGGAAACAGTGATGGATGGCTGTATTGAAAATGTACCTTAGCCCTAACAACCGATAGCTCAGACATTTTCATCCACCTTTTCCAGGCCCCAGTCCTTCACCAACCATCCTTCCACAAATTCAGTCAAACTTTACATTAACGAAGTGCAGGAAAAGAAATGTCCAAAATAAAATTCGAACCTGTCCATCAATGCTGCTTCTCACTGGAAGAACAAAAAGTTCTCGAATCACGGAGACAATGACAGGATATTGTCATTAAACCAGCAGACGAGGGCAACGCAGTTGTGGTTTGACACAAATAGCTGTACACATATAAGCAATGTTTGCAGAGCAGAGCTGAATTATGAATGCACACTGACTTTGTGCATATATTATTATCAATATGATTACAGCCCTCTAAAACTGTTATTATCTTATCCGACAATGTCCCAGGTAAATTGTACAGAACCTTAGAAAATGTCAACTTATATTATGTGCTTGGCTTCCCTCATATGCTCTCTCTCTCTCTCTCTCTCTCTCTCTCTCTCTCTCTCTCTCTCTCTCTCTCTCTCTCTCTCTGCCTGCTAGTCATGTACTTGTATCTGGTGTCTTCAGAAGTTAAACTGGTTTTACAATTAAGAAAAAGGAAACAAACAGATGTCCATACAGAAAACACACGGACAACTGTCTGAAAACAATTTGAACACATGTCCAGTACTCACTCTGGTGGACGTAAGGCCCTTATCTTTTTCTGCACAAACGGCCACCACGCCAACAACACCATAAGACAGGCCCAAGTCCAGATTTGCAAATGGTACATAAATGATGGCCTTGAACCAACTTCCATTACCACACAAAATATGACCACTGCACAAAATGTCACAGTTGTGACATTTTGTGCAAGTTGTGACATTTTGTGCAGTGAAGGACTGTACAAAATGTCACAACTCGCAGTGGTGACAATTTGTGCACCTATGCCCCATTTCCAAATTCACTCTTGTACAAAATGTCACAACCTCTGTCAGTCTTGTTCGTCCACCGCTTTCAAGAAAGCAAGCACACTATTAAGTTCGATCCATGTCTGGCTTTTTTTTTCGTGTGTGTGTGTGTGTGTGTGTGTGTGTGTGTGTGTGTGTGTGTGTGTGTGTGTGTGTGTTGTGTGTGTGTGTGTGTGTGTGTGTGTGTGTGTGTGTGTGTGTGTGTGTGTGTGTTTGTGTTTGTGTGTGTGTGGGGGGGGGGGGGGGGGATGGGGGGTGGGGCGGGGTGGGGGTGCGGTTGCGTGCGTGCGCGCGCGTGTGTGTGTGTGTGTGTGTGTGTGTTCCCACATCAGCCAAAACGGACATTTTTGGCAATGCCTCTTCAACCACTTAAGACAGCCTTCTCAATTTTTTTTGTTGATAAGGTAAGGTATGCTAATACTGCTAGCAAAGCTCAAGGTCAAACGTCAAGGTCGAGGTCACGCTGATCGTTGAACACCCATTTCCTTTTTTCTGCAATATTTACTACATCTTTCAAGCTAGATTTTCCAAACGTGCTACACAGATGTCCTCGGGGACAGCAACTTAAACAACTCGTGTGCGCTTTGCATCCATTGGGTGCAGCGCACACACACTCAAATTGCCTACTTTCCGTTTTTATGACCTCGGCAATATCTCTTGAACCACTTAATTCAACCTTTTCAAATTTTGTTTGTTGACTAGATAAGTTAAACTAATACTGCTCGCAAAACATCAACGATCTGTGTGTCCTTGACCTTGGCCTTGGACCTTAAGCAACCATTTCCTTTCTCCTGCAATATTTTCCACATCTTTGAAATAAGAGTCTCCAAACCATCTCGTCTGGGCTGTCACCTCGTAAACATGTGCAGTGAATACAGACTAAAAGTAGAGATCGTGTATGAAATTGAAAGTTATAAATTGCAATCCAAATTAAAAAATACAAAAAAAAGTGGACATCATAGAGTATATCCACTGATCCATCCACACACCCACACACGCACACACACCCCACACCCACACAGATAAGAGAGGGAGTTGTGACTATTTGTGCAGCAGTGATTTAAAAAAAAGAAACAGCATGCAGGTGCACAAATTGTCACAATCGTCACATTTTGTGCAGTGGTGACATTTTGTGCGGTAACATCTCCCTAACTTCCTGAACTTTGATCTGACCCTTCACCCATCCATCACATTTACGAAACACCATGTAAAACTCAGTCAGTTTCCTTGACATCTTCATCTCTCTCAAAGACAGATTACTCAAAACAGTTTTCCACAAGCCCACTGATACACATTCATACGTGGACTATACATCTTCCCACGGCCCACAACCAATGGGGCACACCAGTCCACACTCTGAATTCTCTCCCCCCCCCCCCCCCCCCGGAGCTGACTGTGCTCAGACAAATAACTTTTCACTCTGCAAGCAGCTAAAATGTTTTTCTGCGAGCCGTGAATATCCCAGTACTGTTGGCAATGATGCTATCAGCTGCAAACAGCTGTGTCCAGAATAATTGCCTTGGAAGCCCGACATCCAGATGAAACAGGACCCATGTCCTCTTCCACCAACACACACTTTCATCATCATCTTAAGTCCAACTGACATACAGTAGAACATTATAAGATCATAAAGTGTGTATTCTGTTCAAGGACTGGTGTTGGTTTGTTCACCACAATTCGGAGGATAAAGCGTTCACTTATCAATTTTGTAGCTCTCATACAGAGCATGGTTTGTGGGCAAAACTTATGTCCAGTGATAGACTGACCTTATTGAGCAGCAGATAATAAAAAGTGGGAATATTGGTCAACTGAGAAGTCTGCCCAGGCACCTGATTAACTTATGTTGTCTTGAAAAGGTTGAACAGAGAATGTTTTGTGCAAATCTCTTAACCAAGGTGACTGACTGGAACAGATAATAAAAAGTGGGAATATGTGGTCAACTGAGAAGTCTGCCCAGGCACCTGATTAACTTATGTTGTCTTGAAAGGTTGAGTTACTGGAACGAGTGAGAGTGCGACAAAGGCGAATTGTGGCAAATGAGGCAAAGTTACTGCTCCTTTCCCCTCTACTCCTTTGGCAGAACAGACTCGCCTCAGTCTAAAGGCAATCAGTCGAATCTGTGACCTACATCTCTTAACAAGTGAGATACAGTGAGGAATTTAAAGCTGTGACCTATCTAGGGAAAACCGGGCATTTAATGCCTAATCGTGTAACTCATCCAAATGTGATATCTGTCACTGGATGTGTGGACAAACTTGAAATGAAAGATGGGATTCTTATACTCAAAGTTGTCAAGGACTTGAATATGATTGATGGGAATAACTGACCTGTAGAGCGACCGATTTGTGTCTGTGATGGTGGACGAGGCCAGGTGGTTTTAGAAACGCTTGCATGGAATATGTAGGACATCTCACCTACATAAATCGTACATTTTGCAGTAAACATCATGTTCAAAGTTGTGGCTCTGACGGTAGAATGTACGTTTTTTTTTTTTAACAAGCCTTTGTGGCCATGTAGGATGGCGTCTGACTGGGTGAGAGGATAGATTTTGTAGTTGGGTTTTGAGGAATGAAAGACGCCAGGCGACTTAGGTGTGTCAGTTTGTTCAGTTTAGAGTGAATAGATTTTTTAAGGTTTTTGTTGCACCTGAAAGTTAATCATGGATCTAGCCTCAAAAAGCAGGTTTGCGCTCTTCTACTATTTGTCAGCTGGGCTTTAGATGATGCTGCTGATGAAAGTGTGTGTTAGGAAAACAGGCAGGCTGGAATTCCGACATTTAATTAATACTACGTTCTCCCACTCTAGCTGCATGTCATTTCAGCCACTCCCACCATCACAGCCTTGAGCCATCTGTCCACAATGGCGCAATGTACACTCCACACACACACACACACACACACACACACACACACACACACACACACACACACGTACACACACACACACACACACACACACACACACACACACACACACACACACTGATGATAAAGGCACATACAATGTTAGATAGGTACCCAAGGTCTGGCCACCTCGTTGGGCTAATGCCCAGGTCAGACATCTACCGAGTCGTAGCCATGAGACCCTCTTCTGAATGCTTTTGCCTTAGTCATTGGCTATAAATCATGCACAGTATGCTCTCAAAACTTAGCATATGTGGTATAGCGTTTATGGACAAGTCCGCACACAATCACACCTGCTCAATCAAAGTGAAGCGAAACTGAATTATCTTTAAAATTAAGATGCAATGTATCATTTATCGAATAAAGAAAATAAAAGGGGAAAAAAGGACAACATCAAATTCTGATTTATTCCAGTTGTCGTTCGAGTACTTCTCACACCAATCCAAACACGTGCAATCTTTTCGAAGCCTAATGCACCAGTAAAAGCGTATTGTAAAAGGTCTTTAATGGCAGCCCATTCTTGGTACGTCTCCAAACTGACGAGAACAGCGTGACGTCTGCGACAGGCCATGGCAGCAGGTTTCCAACTCCGAAGACTGTTTCTCGGTAGTCTTCTGAACGCGTAGCATCTCCCCCCAGCTTCATGCTGTCAGATTTGAGAAAAAAGGAGGGGAAGCAGTGAATGAGAATCACATGGCTCACTCACTCCACACAAAAGAGTAAAGCAAATGCGTGCATCCCTTTGCATTTCTTTCCTCCTCTGCTACAGAGAGAGAGAGAGAGAGAGAGAGAGAGAGAGAGAGAGAGAGAGAGAGAGAGAGAGAGAGAGAGAGAGAGAGAGAGGATATTCTACCATTACAAAATACTCATGGATGGGCTTCATTTACAAATGATCTTTCTGCTTCGTCACATTGAGGAGTTTTTTGTTTCTGTTTTGTTTTCGCCGTCCCATCTTTTGTGCCACCTCAGTGGCAGTGAACCTATGCCACTCATTCCGACACCCAATCCACAACCACAGCCTGGTGAGTCCCACCACAGCCCCAGCACCGGAAATCCACCGAGAACAGTCAATGTCAAGTCGCCAAGAGGCAACACGCCGGAGGAGATCTGCACTGCTGTTGAATCACCTCGGTGGTGTTCAGTGGTGCCTGTTCTGATCCAACATACAGAGGACACCACCTACTAAGCCCCCTACTGATGACAATAAATGCTCAGCCGCTGAGCCAGTGTGAGTGACCTCTCACTCCGGAGGGTGCCACCACGTCCGTCCAACAACAGCTCCCACAGACCCGCCGATACCGGTGACCCCGACCGACGGAATCAAGCCAAGGCCACAGACTTGGAGAGGACATCGACACAGGTCATCATGAGAGCAGGGCATGAAGGGCCACAGACTTTCAGATTTTTTTTGTATGCTGATCGATGAGAATAAGGATGATGAAGATAATGCTACGGGTTTCCATTCTGGTCTGAGACTGCATGACAGGGCTGTACTCTACACTTCCTTTCATATTATATCACGGCATCACCCAGGCTCGAGAGATACAGACACCTGCAATGTTGGTCAGGAAATTTGAGCAACACTCTCAGAGACGCATCCATTAAGTGGATGAAACTCGACTGTCTGGTCTTAGTCTTCCCAACTGAGTCTGTAGCTAACTCAGCTCTGAGTAGGAGCCGGTTGGGGCAGAAAAATCCAACATGACTCTGACGTTTTTACTCCGTGTCTGCTATGAAAAGGAAGAAAAGCTAGGTCTCTCTTCCCCACAAAATGTGACATCAAATAACTAAAGAGAAATCATCCTTTTAGGAACGAAATAATCACCCCCTGATAAAAACGAAAAACAGAAAATACTGTACACAGAATTTGCTATTGTGTGCTTCCATGCTCTGTCCTGCAAATCTCACCATTCTGCAGGAACAAGTTCCATAATGAGTGGTTCACCACAAGGTGTACAGTATGCAGCCACCTCGTGTGCTAAACGATAAGAATGTGTACAAATAGTGTGGCATGCGTATAACCAGTGTAAGAACGTGTTGCATCGCCATCATACGGGCATACAGTCACATCTGTGTTGGCAATGAACTTACTAACGTTCGCTGGAAATATACATAACAAGCACAATGGAAAACAACCAATACGATGTAAGAGTCGGTGATCTGTGTTTAGATCGCTGAGAACGTTCAATCACTTGCTCAAACGTTCAGGTATTTGACATGGGGTGTGCTCATTCGCATAAGGAGAAGCAAGCGGAAGTAATGGGTGTGGTGGGGGTAGGTGTCATCTTTAGTTTTGCTGCTAACATCAGCCTTTTCAGCTTTTTGAAAGTCTCATAGCTCCTGTGTGTGCACCTACGTGGTGTTACCAGACACATATTTCCAATATTTCATGAATTCAAGAAGGAATTACTGAAATGTTGACGGCTGGATTTGGACTGGTTACATTTTCTTCTTTTTTTCCGAGTTTTTGACACGGCGTTTCCTCAGTAATTTGGTGAAATGATTTTCAGTTAAGGGATAGCCTCAGGAAGGCTTCTGGAAATGTGAACAGGCCAACAGCTTCAGAAACAGAAACTTTTATGCCATATCTCAGAAAAAAATGGACTCCAATGATAACTATGTAATTACTGTTCGAAAAAAAAAAGAATGTATTTCTGAATTGTCGAAGATACACGCAAAGCACAGCTACTGAGAAGACTTATGGCCTTATATAGTTTTTTTTTTCTTCTTTGTTTTTACTGCACATGAAAAATGGTATGACACGCCAAATGTAGGATAATACATAAAAATGGGATACACACACTCTCTCTGTGTCTCTGTCGCTGTCTGTCTGTCTGTCTGTCAGTCCGTCTCTCTGTCTGTCTGCCTGTCTGTCTGTCTGTGTCTGTCTGTCTGTCTGTCTCTCTCTCTCTCTCTCTCTCTCTCTCTCTCTCTCTCTCTCTCTCTCACGCCCCAAGGCAAATACTTCTTGTGTACTTTGACAAAATGCCTATACTGTGTTCATTTTGTCAAGAGAATTACCTGCTGTGTTCGTTGTTTTCTTTCATGAGATACTTACACTGCCTACTGCCAGGATAACCAACATGTGTCACTTGACTCACGACATGCTTTAGAACTAATGGTTTTACACTCAGCATGCTGCGTTTTCTTCCTAGCTTACTGTTTCCATACTAGCTCTCTAATGGGAATGTCGTTTGTTACAAGATAACCTCTGTAGGCCTTTTTTTGAAAGAATTGTTATGAGACACACCTGGTTTTCGCCACATTGTTCAGTGGTGTAGGGACACAGAGCCTCGTCTTCAGACTCTGAGCACTGAGGAATCAGGTCACATGGAAAGTGTTTGACCAAGTCAGGCCACACAGATGATGAACAGTTCCACTTTCTCTGTGCACTCTCAACCAGTCTCGGCTTCAGCTTGATGGAATGAAATGAATATCGAGCTCTGAATCCAGATCGCTGCTTTGCCGGTCCACTTCTGAGCAGGTACAAAGATAAAGCATAATCCTGGTTCTGGACGTCCGTGGTCACTTTTTCAGGAAAGAGAGATGCTTGGTGAAAATATTCTTTTCTGCGAAGGCGGTGTACAACACATCGATGGACACTGACCAGAATATTGGAACAGTGTGCTGTCTCCTATGTTTATATTGAGGACACCAAGGAAGATGAGGTGATCACTGGGTGGAGTTATGGTAACACACAGCCTTTCAGCAAACGTGAATACGTGGAAACGCCATCCCAGCCTGTGGTCTGGACATATCCTGAGAGTCCACAGAAATGTCACGCTTATTGCAGGCGATGTTAACAATTACTGTCTGACCATTTGGTCCTCACTTTTTTTTTCGACCAGTGTTTCGTTTGAAAATAGCACATTATCACATAAGAAAGGGGGAATGGTGTGTGTGTGTGTGTGTGTGTGTGTGTGTGTGTGTGTGTGCGTGCGTGCGTGCGTGCGTGCGTGCGTGTGCGTGTGTGTGTGTGTGTGTGTGTGTGTGTGTGTGTGTGTGTGTGTGAAGTGTATGTGCTTGATTGTGTGTTGCATTTTTTTTGCATTAAAATTGTAACTATTCGTGTACAGAAATACTCGAAAACTGGTATATTACTGTTGCGGTCTGTTTGTGAATTTGTACTTCAGGGATACATGTGATATTTCTCTTAGTAAGGAAATATAAACAATAAATTGATAGCATTATCAATCAGTGTGATGTCAATAGTATGGTTACAATTGCTATCTCCCAAAAATGCACGACCAATAAATTAATGTCCTGAACTTGAACCGTGTACGTACGCGCGTGCAAGCGGGCGTGCGTGCGTGCGTGCGTGCGTGCGCGAGTGCTTGTATACGTTTTTTGCGAATGTGTACATGAGTGCGTGTGTATGTGTGTGTGCGTGTGTGTGTGTGTGCATGAGAGAAAGAAAGAGGGAGACAGAGACAGAGACAGAGTGAGACAGAGTGACAGTGAATTAGAGAGAGACAGACAGACGGACAGAGAGGCTGACTGACTGACTGACTGACTGACTGAGTGTGGGTGGGTGTGCTTTTGTGTGTGTAGTGTTGTTGTGTTTTATTGCTGTCACTGTTGATTTGGTTTCTTCTTTCAATTTGTTGTCGATGGATATTTGTAATTATGATGAATGAAGCCAGAATACTAAACGATTACTTCTATATTTACCGGAGAGAAACAACGAGTAGGAAGCATAAGGCACGTTTCAGAAAGTTGAGAACAGCATGGAAAAAGAAAGATATTTACCATCATATGGAGACAAAGAAATGAGTTCAAGACCTGGTATCTCAGACCTCTCAACAACAGAGAAGGAGAAAGAGACTCTGTGTGTTATCACGTCGCCATCGCTGTGGTGTTTCAACCTGAGACTCATTCGGTTTGTCACACTGTATATTGGGGGCAGCCACATACGTTTATGTCTACAATAAAAGTACATGTTATCAAAGCACGGTTCTTCAACAAAAGCACAAAGTGTGATTTGGAAAGATATAGATTTGCTACATTCATTTACTTGCAGCTTCACGAAATCTGGTGGTGGGAACTTGAAGGGTAACTTCACATCTGAGTCCCTTTCTATGTTCGGTGGTTTGAAAGTACGCGTGACCTTTGACATGTTTGACCATAATGTGTCTCATCTTGGAATCGTTAAAACATGAGCTTAGATTGTAGGCTGGTACAGCGAAAGAATGTGTCACCTGAGTGTCATTTTTTTCCTGTTTGATTTCCACGAGAAAACGGTAGAGAGACGTTGCCCATACCTGCAAGAAGAGAGGTTTCCCTCACCATCACTGTCAGATGTGTGCACTATAAAAGCAGCTTCAATATTGCAACACACGGCTTGTGGTTCAATTTCATTTACAGACATTGTTAACATCTCTCTCTCTCTCTCTCTCTCTCTCTCTCTCTCTCTCTCTCTCTCTCCCGAACACACACACATGTATATGCACACACGCATACACTGTCACGACCAGCCCCTGGAGGTCGGCCCTGACAGGATCGGTCTAAAAAGGGAGTGAAGGGAGTGACTGACCTCACACCCTCCGCAAGAGATCACACAGGAAAGATTACAATACAACACACCATTTATTCACACCAACATACACATAGTGACAAATAAGCATTTCAACACACACAACATACCCATAGTCACAAATAAGCATTTCAACACTCACATTCGTTTGTTCCTTTCCGATGTCCCCCACCCTTACCTCCCCAAAGTTCACTGGGAGTATTATGTCCAGTCAGGTGCCCCAAACCGGGTCTGTTCTGAATAGTCTTCCAGTGCTGGCACCCTCAGCACACACCCACACCACTTCCCCAATAGCACGACACAGAGTTAACCCACAATGCTTAGCTGTCACACGGGCTGCATGAAGTCTGAAAACACAGTGTGGAAACACATCCCGTCGGACGAGGAAGTAGTCGTCAAAGGTCCCGGACAGGGGTAGGACCATCTGGTGAAGAACATGTGCTCACACTGCGGCCTCAAGGACGTCAGCCCCGGTACAGCCAGCGGGAGGAGAAAAGAGAAAGGAAAGTAACAGGAAAGGGACAGGAAAGGAAAGGAAAGGGATGGGAAAGGGACAGGAAAGGGACAGGAAAGGGACATGAAAGGAAAGGGACAGGAAAGGAAAGGGGTACTAGAACCCCACCGTCAGTATGGTATGAAACATGCTGCTAAGTCCTAACAGCCACCCGCAGGAAGGGCGAGGTGCGGTGTTTGCTGAATACATTAGTAGCACCAGCTCAACACAGGCCTGAGCGTAAAACAGTAAACAAAACGAATGAGGAATATTCGCTAAAGGTCCACTCACACGAGGCAGGCAAGAAATGACATTGAATTAACAGGTTGAAGAAAAGAATAGTAAATCATAGCTCCATCCCTCCTTCACACACGTTCAATGACTACAACACATTTTCCTCTCTTAAGATTTGAAACTGAAGAGTACAGCAATCATTGCTTTACAATTGTCACCACATTAACAAATAATCATAATTCAACGGCAGGATTATCCCCACATATAGTAGCACTTCAAAATAATCACACAATTCTAAAACCACGCATCCAAACGTCTAATCGTGCGTACGCACACTCACAAACACAAAACACTCGTTCCCCTTGCACAAACAAGCAGACGGTGGGCGAAGAATATGAGACTGGCGATTGCGACTGGGGTGGACAAGTGAGATCAAGCAAGTCCCGACCCTAAATCACCAGGTTCTCCCCTATCCCCACCGACTACCGCATCAACAGACGAATTGAAAGGTGAGAGAAATTTTTGGATGTTAATTTTGAATGGCCAGGTTAAAGATCGAATTAACCAGAGAAAAGTGGTCTCAAACAATATTTCTTTTATAATGTTGAAAACAAAACAACAAAACAAAACAAAAATTGCGCAAAAGAGAAGAATTCGCCAGCTAACAACAACAACAACAACAACAACAACAACAACAAAAAAAACAAGACGAAACACAACTGATGCTTACCAGCTACCCGTCGGTGACCCAAGAGAAAATGTCGGGTCACGCGACTCTCTGCCCTTTGTCCAGAAGAAAGAATCAGCTGAGCAGATGCGGAAATGCTGACATCCCTCCCCTACAGGCTGACTACAGGAATGAAGACTTCGGCGATATGGGCGAGAACCAGAACTGGAGTGGGCGCTCCCAGAGACGGCTTCCGCACAAGTGAAGAGAAAACCTTCCTTACCGCTGGCAGCAAACATGCCACCATACGTCACATAGTGAGAATACCTCAAGCTAAGGGGAATGCTGCACGTGCGGGCAGGTAAAAAGACAGCTGAGAGGCCGATCGAGACAGCCAGTTCAAGAAAAAAGGCACCAGCCACACGTGAACATGCAGGGTGAATTGCACGGACAGTGGAATTAGAGAGAGAGAGAGAGAGAGAGAGAGAGAGAGAGAGAGAGAGAGAGTAAACCTAACCTGAGCTGAACGACATTAAGGTGCAAACACACTACAAGCCACATTAAGGGATTGATACACGACAACAACGACAACAAAAATAAATAAATAATAATACTACCACCCAAGATGGACCAACGTCACAGCTCTCGTGACAAACCTCTCTCCTAAAAGCATCTGTTTATCTGAGATACAGTGCTTCTTTGAACCTTGACGCATGTGCAAATTCACAACAAAGGGACTGAACCCAAACCTCTGTGGTCGACAGAGTACGATAAATCTAATACAAACATTCCACGATAGAAAAATACAGGGAGATACATAGTACTACATTTATCATCATCAACCAAAACAAACCTTCAGACAATAAAAGTAGCAATCCGAGCCAGTGGTGATTCAATACTATTAACATCACCGAAATGTGAACTGTCACTACACCTGATACACAAGGAAAAAAAGGGACATAACTTTAGTTGAGGGGAAGGGTCCCTCTGACGGATTCCCCCAATGGGTGTGCCGACTACGGAGCTCGGCTGAGATAGCCAGCATCCATATTGCTAGAACCCTTGATATGGCAAAAAGTGAAAGCATGACTCTAATTGGGATTTCGGTGGTCGATACCAGTGCACTCTCTCCAAGGGTACTGTGCAGGGGGCGATCTGTGAGTACATCCTGGAATTCCTGACCTAACCTATGCAATTGTTCTATCTGAGCTGAGGAAAATTTGGAACCACAACAAACGAGCTGCCACGACTCTTCCTCGACGAGAGGAACAGTGGGAATGTCCTGAACCACCGATACTGCGTCCTCATCACCACTCTCAACGTGGCGTGATGCAAACGTTCCTTCGAATATGGTAACCCCAATCACCCATGCGACTGCAGACCACGAAATGGCCCTGCCAAGCCAGCTGTAGCTTGTTCTTCTTTTGGGGAAGGAGAAGCAACACTTCATCACCTGGCTCGGACCAACGCTCAACTCTGCGCTTGTCATACAAAGCCTTGTACTTGGCTTTTGCCGACCGCAAATGCTGCTGAGCAAGTTGGCAGGTGTCAGCGATACGGTTACGCACATCAACCACATATCGACTCTCCTCCTTGACGTCAGGTTCCATATCATCGTGGGTCCACATCTGCTTCAAGATGTTGGTGGGTCCTCGTACTGTTCTGTCATACAGGAGTTCGAAAAGGGGAAAAGCGCATGCTTTCCTGTGGAACCTCCCTGTAGGCAAACAGCACGGCAGGGATAAAACGATCCCACTCACGAGGTTGCTCTGCACACAGGCGGCGCAACAACATCTGCTTCAAGGTCCCATTAAGGCGCTCGACAAGGCCATTGGCCCGCGCATGATAGGGTGACGTCGTCTCCTTCTGAATATGGAGAAGAGTGTTTACCTCCTGCATGGTTTCAGACAGAAACTGAATTCCTTGGTCATAAAGGATCTTCTTGAGCACGCCAGTGCGCGTCCAAATCTGCCAGAGAGCTTCAGCAACAGTAGGGGCATCGATAGTCCTAAGTGAGACAGCGTCTGGGTATCGAGTCGCATAGTCTACTACTACCAAAATGTAGCGGTGACCACGATCCGATGGTGGATTAATAGGTCCCACAAGGTCAACACCAACCTGAGAGAGAGAGAGAGAGAGAGAGAGAGAGAGAGAGAGAGAGAGAGAGAGAGAGAGAGAGAGAGAGAGAGAGAGAGAGAGACGCGAGCTGATGCGTAGGTGTGGCAATCATCTGGGTTGCAAAATAATGTGACTTTGAATTGCGACTATTCACGTGTTTCATGCACTGAATTTAAGCCACATACAACATGTCATTTGCTGATTGCAACTTGAGCAAAAAAACAATGACCTGTTAGGTTTGAAAAATCATAGAAGTTTGGATTTTGTGAAAATGTACAATGAAGCTGGTGATAAGGGATATCCCCCCCACCCCCACCCCAATGTAACTTGATCTTGAATGAAATTATTATACAGTTAAATGTAGTGAAAGTGAACAACTTTTACCCATTACTCCAGCTATCCTTCACGACAAATCCTCTTTCTGTCTCTTGATACTTTCATCATTCCATACCAAAGTCCGACTCTTCCACTTTTCTGTCCATCCCCAGTCAGATGTCAGTCAATAGAATCGTTGACAACACCAAATTAAGTTTTCGTTCCGTTTCTCTCCTCTTTCCCTCCTCCCCACTCTCACCCCCTTCCCTCTGAAAATCTGTGTTGAGTATTTTATTCCTGCTACATTATTATCCTCATTGTTTGTTTGTTTCTTGTCCTGCCAAAAGAAGTCCAATAGGTCGAGACGTGTTACTTTACTCTGTGTGGTGTTTAGTTGGCAATCCAGTATCCCAATATTCATGGCCATGTCTATGGAATCATAGCAGTCATTAGTAGATGGTATTCTGCTCATGTCTGATCAGAACAGGCGCCACTGAACACGACCAAAGCGACTGGGCAGCACAGCACTTCCTCCTTTGGTGAATTGCCTCATGATGACTTGACGTGGACTTCTCCCAGTGGATTGCTTGTTCTGGGCTGTGGCACAACAACCCAGGGTGTGGCTGTGGATGGGGAGCCAGAACGAATGACTGTGAGCAGTGCCATTGATGTGGCACAGAACATGAGGCAGAAAAAAAAAAAACAGTGCAGGTCCAAAATGCATGTCAGAAATCTGCTAACAGACATGGAGGGTAAGAATTAGATCGAGAAGGGGAGGCGGGGTGAGTAGGTGGTAGGTGCAAGGAAAAGCGAAGGGAGGATGACAGGAGTGGTGTGGAGAGGAAGTGTTGAGAGACGCAACATGACTGAAGGTGCAGAGAGAATAGGGAGAGGGGAGTGATACCCTGAGCTAATATATTCAATTTAGGTGACCTGCTCTGTTTTCGTCCACTCTTAAAGCCATCCCACTCTGTATTAGATCTAGTCACACATGAACGCTCGATTTTTTCATGTTGTTAGCAATGCCACATCACTTAAACATATGAACGAGTTCCCTCTATTTTCAGCATCTACATGGAATCATGTTTTGAAGAACGTTTACTGACAGTACGAAAATTGTCTTGACTGGCTACATACATATTTGATCTGATATATTTTATTTCCAACAAAGCACTCATGCCTGATTTGATTTGATACATGGTGGCAATTTGACGATCAATGCCATGCATAAGAGCTTTTATCTTCCCTTAAATTCGACCAGTAAGGTTTAGGCATTCTCTACTATTCACTCGTAATTTTCAGATAATTATCAACTATGCGCGCTGCCTTTTTCAACTACCATGCAGTGTAGTACAGCATGTTTCATATTCACTTGAAAGTAAAACATATCATGGAATTAAACAGAAAATGTCAGGAATGATTTCTACTGGGTGCTGTTTGGGCTTGTAGCATTTTCCTCTTATCTTTGTTAATCTAACTTTCCTTTAAGAAGTCTTCGTCACATTTTTCTTTCGTCTTTTCCTAACACCCTTCAACACACACCTCCTGAGCACTAGGTATTCCGGGAACAGTTCCAGGACTTTCCAGATTTGGGTAAAAGTTCAATTCTGAAAATATAGCAGGGGAATTCTGGCTAGAAACGCTGCAGAAGAATACAAGAATCGCTCATAATAGCATACATTGTCGAGAATGTGAGTGGCAGAACAAAAACTATTTTACCCACCAAAGTAATACAAAAAATAGTAATGCAGTACTAGTAATGATTAAAATGAAAAAAAAATTGGTTATAACAGTAATGAATAATCATACACAATAAAGCAGAGAATGCATAAATTGGAACATAAATACAGGAACATGACAAACTAGCATTTCACCTTTTTTTTCTTTCTTTTCCTTTCTCTAGCTGTCCCTTTTTATTTATAATGCTAAAATATCTCTAAAGGCAGGTGGAGACAGTGCTTCTCTGGGTCCTCCCCAGCACCTTCGGGTGTTTCTTTTTCTTCTTTGCCTTAACTAGGCTGACCCTGGAGAAAGGTCCAGTGACGGTGAGGAAAGACCCACTGACCACAGGGAAAGTCCTGTTGACAGTGGGAAAGACTACAACTTGGGATTCTCTCTTGAGGGCACATAAGACCGTATGGCGAAAGCTTGGCTGTGTCTGGAGTGGCACTGTCTTCATCTGTCCGTGGGCAGGGTGGTTGGGTCTGTGGGGTGTGCTCGACAGCTGGAGGGTGGTGTTTTTCGCCGGGTGGGCTCTGCAGTCATGAAATACGGACTGGTACACCCATGGGACGCTACTTTAAGGCTGCTATGAGTTGCATCCTGTAGTCTGATTTACCTTTGTTCTGGAGCAGTTATGTCCCTTGATATCTTAATGGAGTGTCCTGCGCGTGCCTGTACCCATCGTCAACACAGCGCAGGCCTCCAAGGGTGGTACAGGACTGCTCTAAAGGCAGGTGGAGACAGTGCTTCTCTGGGTCCTCCCCAGCACCTTCGGGTGTTTCTTTTTCTTTTCTTGTGTGCTTGGTTACTATTGAAATATTGAATTTTTCGTTTATGTTTAGCAGATGACAGTCGAGAACAGATTCTTCCAGAAGGACATTTTTTTACAGAGAAGAACTCATCTCTTCAAGAAAGAATCACCTTTGGTCTTGAGGAGGAAGTGCTGTCTATTTTCATGCAGGCATGCGGTTTGACCTCAGAAATATTATCTGATATTTTAGTGTTCAAACACAACGCAACTTAGTTTGCTTCGTTCCAGAGTTGCCCAAGTGTTGCAGATCTGTGAAGTGATAGGCTGTGATCCGTGTTCTGGTGTTGGAGTCGAGGGGATTCGTTGGACCTGACGTGTTTGTTCAAGTTGTCTACTAGGCAGTGTAAGGAGCTTGGAGCCTGCAGTTGTGTGCCTGTGTGTAGCACGGGGTCCATGGTGACCAGAACTTGGATCATGTGGTGGACTGTGGGGCGGTATGCTGTGTGTGACATTGAGCTGTGGACTGTGTGTAGCACGGGGGTCCATGGTGACCAGAACGTGGATCGTGTGGTGGACTGTGGGGTGGTATGCTGTGTGTGACATGGAGCTGTGGACTGCAGACTGGGTTCTCACTAAGAACTTCAGTTTGGCGCCAGGTAAAATTCACAGAAGTCTGGTAAGGAAACTCTATTTTTCTTTTAATTCGTTCTTTTCTCATGAGAAAATGGGTGCCTGTTGTTTTTACAATCGCTTTACAATTGCTGTGCTTGAGTGAATATAAATTACTACTGAACTGTGGTCACAGCTGCAGTAATTTTGCACTATGGAAAACCTGTATGCTGCTTATTATGGAGATTGACAAAACTACAACCTTGTATGAAGATAGCTCTGTAATTGACTGTGCTGCAGTCAGTTGAAAATGGTAGCTAGGGGAGCAATGTTCTTTGGCAAAGAACAGTTATTTTCCCTGATGGAGTGCAAATCTGTTTACCATTCAATTAGTGAACTCACTTTGCAGAGAAGGGGTTGCTGTTGTGAAGCCTGTTTGGGGGCTGATGGTCTATTTTTCTTCACCTGAGACCACTCAGTCAGGGGTGGACAGCAGGGGGGGGGGGGGGGGGCGGAGTTAAGGGAAGGTCTGCAGACGAGTGACCGTCTGTCAACAGATCTTTTTTCCCGTAGCCTCTCCCGTCTACTATAATCAGGGACTGGTGTTTAGCTGGTGCTCTGCTGGGCACTGCCTGTAGACTGCCGGTCAAGACAGGGGCAGGGAAGCAGCAGATGTCAATGAGGATTGGGATTCTTCCCCTGGTCCTGCAGATATGCGGAATCAATGCACTACCCATATCCTCCCTTACTACGCAAAAGCCAGTGATCCATCCTGTACACTGCAGAAGGTCTGTTCTCTAACCTCACAGCTGCAGTGGTCTGTTCTCTAACCTCACAGCTGCAGTAGGTCTGTCCCTCTAACCTCACAGCATTGCTGCAGTGGGTCTGTCCTCTAACTTCACAGCAATGCCGTGTGTGATGACCATGTGACCTTTCTTCTTATGAGTGAGTCACGACTTGGCTGCAGAGCGATGCTGACACGTGTCTGGTCCAAACTCTGGAAGAAATCACATTACATTCTTTTCTTTTCTCCATGTGAAATTACTTGTTTCTGAAGTAAAGAACAAAAGTCTGTATATGTGCATCGATGCTCGTATGTATGCCTTATTTGACTGAATCTAACTCTTGCAGAGGTTCATATATTTGTATGTAAACGTCGTGTCAAACAACATTTGTAAAGCACATCACTGCTGTCAGAGGTGTCTCTTTTCATATGTATAGAGGCCGCCTTTACTCCCGTTTGAGGAAACACTCATTATTAAAATGTGGAGAGTACATTATCTCCCACATGTGGAGAACCCATCCTCTCCTTGTGCAGGTAAATTAGTTACGCTCACTGTGGCATATCCCTAACCATACATAAACTATAACATAGTTGTAGTAAGGGCAGGGCGCATGACAGTGGTGGGTACAGGCATCAGATGTTTGAGCTGCTTGTAGATTAACGATCTTTGTTGAGGCACAGTCTGCACAGCTGGAGGAATTCAGAGTTAGGCATGCTGCAGATTGTGGATAGATGTGGATAGGGGAGTGCAAAGTCTAAGTGTAAGCGTTCATTAGTGAGTTTGTAGAAGATGGTGGTTGAGAGTTTCCCTGTTTGTAAGAGAGACAGACGCAGACGCAGACACAGATGTTTATTTAAAAAAAAAAAAACATAGCCACTTAGAAGGGGTACATTAAGTAGAAAGAAACTCGTGGAGAGCGTGGCAGCAGAGAGTCTTCAGAAGAGAAGCCCCCTTCAAGCAAGTGTTTCAGCCCTTATCTCCTGACACTCTAGGGGGGGTTGGGCCACACCCAGTTCATGATTCCAGATGTCCCTCTGCTGCCCCTGTTTTCCCATCTTGGGATGAGCCATGGCTGGGATTCGAACCCATGCTCGTCTGGACATGCTCATTTCCACTTAATGACTCGCGCACTAACCACTGAGCCACAGGGACACCTGATATTCGTAGGAAAGTTAAGCCTTATGAAGTTCACTTTTTTTCCTCCTTGACCAGATCCCAACTTGAACACCTCTCTGCCGTTTCTGCCATTGCTTTCAGGGGCTCTGTTTTTTTTTTCCCTCCTTGCAACTGAGAGCTGTTTCATGAGGCTGTATGCAGACGTTCCTACAAAACCCCCTAGCTCCAATTTCTGCAGTGAGAACTTTGACCTGATAGCCTTCTCTCCTCAGGTTGTTTGCCAGATCAGCACACTTTTCAGTCTTGTAGATTTGAGCTGCCTCCATTCTGTTCTCATATGACACCGTGAGCTTTATCATGATCAGCTGCTTGGTTGACTGAGAATGGATTACTATCTCTGGTCTCATGCCACTCTTGCTGATGATCTCTGGGTGACTACTCCATTCTGGGAGGTCTGCTGTGCACTCCCAGTCATCTGCTCCATCCAGCAGACTCTGCCTGCATGTTCCGAGTGGCACTGTTGTTCTTGGCCATGATTCTCTGCCTCCTGCCGTGAAGAATGTTGCGGGTGCTTTTGGAGTCCTGATCTCCCCTTTTGTGGTGTTGGTACTAGCCCAGCCTACTTGTACAATCTTTGAGTACTACTTGGTTGTGCCTCCATGTGTACCTTCCTTGAGTCAGAGCTACTTTACATGAGCTTAGGACATGCTCTACTGTTTGTTTTTCATGGCAGAGGGGGCATGAAGGATCGTCTGTCTGTTTTTCCCCACTTCACCAGGTTTGCATTTGAGGGCAGAAGGTCATATGCAGATCTGAGAATGAAGCTGATCCTGAGAGGGGCCATGTGCCAAATGTCATTCCAAGTGAGACTTCTTTGGAGTGCATTCTCCCACGTTGTCCATTGCCCTTTCTGGCTCTGCTGGACTGCTTTTTGGAGTCCTTTTTGGTCTTCTTCTTTTTCTCATCTCATCTCCAGAATCATCATGTCTCTTTTGGCTTTTCCTTTGGCCTTTGACCACCATTCAGTTTTTTTGGTCACCCCCAGTCCTTGTCTGTTGGTCCGTGTGTGTCCTGTTATTTCTCTGATCTTGAGACTTTCTTTTGCAGAATCCATCGCCTCTTGAACTTTCCATTTTCTGCCTGTCTTCAGCTGGGCTTGATTGCTTCAACCACTTTGTCTCCTGAGTCCTCCAGCATGCTTTGAAGTCTGATCTTCCCTGCTTTATATTCCTCCTGGATGGATTCCAGTGTTAGTTTCAGCTTTGCTTGGTGACAGTACAGCGCTATGTCAGTCAGACAGGGTGGGACACCAAGCCATTTCCTTGTGAACTTGTTGATTTTGGATTCCATTGCCTCCACTATGCTGGTGCAGATGTCGTATATCATCAGGGGCCATAGGAGCTTTGGTATCAGCATGAACTGCAGACACCAGACCTTGTATTTGCCAGGGAGCCCACACTGGTCAATGGTCTCCAAGCCTTCTTCCGACATCTGTTTGGTTTCTTTTGATCTTCGTGTGTCTTTCAGCGTATCATCATACCATCTTCCAAGGCTCTCGGCTGGCTCTTCTGTGACTGTTGGAATGGTCTGGTTGGCAACACTGAAGACCACAGATTCGGCCACTTTCCCTTTCCTCAGTGAGAGACTCCGCGATTTCTTTGGCTTGAACTTCATTCTGGAAGAGGCAACTATGTCGTCCAGCCTCTCCAGCATGTGACGTGTCTCATCTCCTCAGGATGAAATGACTGTAGTGTCATCCATGAAGGCCTTGAGAGGGGGCATCTTGTATCCATCGCCAAGGTCTGTTTGCCTTGCGTTGCTTGTTGCTGCTTTCAAGATGACTTCCATTGCCAACACGAACAGTATTGGGGAAATTGCACAGCCCATTGCAATGCCCACTTCCAAGTTGATCCAATCTGTTGTGTACTCCTTGGTAGAGAACCGCATTGAGAAGCCGTTGAAGTACTTCTTGAGCATGTCGTGGATGTTCTGTGGCACATGGTACATCTCAAGAGCCAACTGTATCATCTCATGGGGTACATATCCATATACGTTTGCCAGGTCAAGCCACACTACGTCCAGGTCTCTCTTTTCTGTTTTTGCTCTTTGGATTGCGTCCCAGATCATTGTGATGTGCTCTACACAGCCAGCCACGCCTGGAATGCCACCTTTCTGGACTGACACATCCAAGTACTTGTTTCCCATGAGGTACTTGGTCAGCCTTGCTGCCATGACCGACGAATAGTAACGAATAACCGCGCAATTCCTTGATATAAATCCATCATCATTTTCGCATTCGGACTGCGTAATACAAATACAGACAAACTATTTAAAGGTCTTTTATTAACATAATCAGTTGAAGAAACTTGGATATTTTGGGTATTCAGGTGGAATCAACAGTATGTAGCTCAGGGCAAGACAGAACAAAATGAACTTCATCTTCATCATCTTCATGACAGAGTTTGACACGTAAAATTACACTCATTCAAAGGTCTGTAACGATTAGAATGTACACAGATATCCTGTACACCAGATCTGAATCTTGTCACAATGTATATAATAGAGTAAGAGGCGGAGAAGTTTAGAGAGATATTATCTGTGATATTTTCTACAGGCACAGAAGTCTAGAGAACTAATTATCCATGAGATAAGTGTGTGTGTGTGTGTGTGTGTGTGTGTGTGTGTGTGTGTGTGTGTGTGTGTGTGTGTGTGTGTGTGTGTGTGTGTGCATGCGTGTGTGTGTGTGTGTGTGTGTGTGTGTGTGTGTGTGTGTGTGTGTGTGAGAGAGAGAGAGAGAGAGAGAGAGAGAGAGAGAGAGAGAGAGAGAGAGAGAGAGAGAGAGAGAATGTCGAGTCACGTCGAAACGAAAGTTTCTGTTCAAAATAACATTGAACAAGCCACACATTTCCTTGGTTTGTTTGTTTTGTTTATGTTCTTTGCAGAAGCGTAAAACGTAATTTAAAAAAAAAAAAAATAGAAAGAAAGAACAAAGAAAAGAAGAAACATGAAAATAAAGGACGTGAATCTGTTAGTCTGAAGGGTAGTTTACCCAACCCATTTATGCCTAGCGTCCCTATAGTGGGACGCTACAGTTATTTGCCCTTTATCGATTAATGTTAAAGATAAGGCAACTAAATTGTGATTATTAGTTACAGGGAAGCACCTTCTATAATTCTAATATACACAAGCGCTATCTCCCTTGGAATGTATTTCCGGTTGTCGGCCATTTGTGATGTCAAGATGGATCGACGCAGAAGGTAAGTCAATATCTCTTTTGTTAAACACATTTTAATGATATCATTGAAGTAAATGTGATACATAGGATATAAACTAAAACCATGTGCGATGATATATAGCTTATTGTTTACAATAGGTAAAATTTGTTGCGTTTTATAGGCGTTCCACTATAGGGACGCTAAGCACGGGTGGGTACAGGTTTTTCATTTCATGCTAATGACAGTTTTTTGTGTTTCAAATCAGTCTAAATTGTAACAGTGCTGACATATTTGTGTTACATTGTTATTTCGTTTCATGATATGTTATGATTTTGATTTTTTTTTTCTCGTACGTCAATGTTATTAGTTACAGGATTGATAAAACAGGCACAGGAGAAACAAACAAAAAAAAACAATGACACATCATGTGTTTCTTTTTTTAATTTCAGCTTATCTCTTAAGATGAAATAAAGTCAAACTAATCGAAGAGCTGGATAGCTCAGTCAGTAGAGGGTTCGACTCTTATTCCAAAGGTCAAGGTTTGAATCCCGGCATTACTGAAACTGGTTCGCTGGTCTCAGGACAATGTGACCAGCTGTCTCTGATCCGCGAAAGTGGCTGAGACGTAAAGCACCAAATCAATCAACTGTCAGACTAACCTAAATATGTGCATGCTCGACTTCCTGGATGCTTACTTTATCAAAACGATCTCTGTTTTGCAGACGATACAACGTGAAATGAAGTACTGGATATCCTTGAAGTGGACACTGTTTTTCCAAACTGCCAATATCTACATTGACCCCCCACCTACTGATGAATTGACAGACGAGGACGGTGGAGATGAAGATGCTGAAATTCACAATCTGAATGGGCGGTAACTTCAGTCATCTGCTTCAGCAACAGTCATTTATGCTGACGGAAGACAGATCACTGGTGGTGACAGCACTCAGTCTACTCCCCAAGAGAGAACGACATGGTCAGTTTTATAGTTATTTTTTATCATGTACCTACCTCCATCTATTCCCTCTCCCTCCCTTCCTCCTTCCTCCCTCCTCCCTCCCTCCCTCCCCCTCCCTCCCTCCCTCCCTGCCTCCCTCCCTCCCGAGAGAGAGAGAGAGAGAGAGAGAGAGAGAGAGAGAGAGAGAGAGAGAAGAAAGAAAGAAGATAAAATAAATCAATATCTAAAAAACGTGCGTGCGTGTGTGTGTGTGTGTGTGTGTGTGTGTGTGTGTGTGTGTGTGTGTGTGTGTGTGTGTGTGTGTGTGTGTGAGTGTGTGTGCAGGATTCAAATGATCACGTTTCTGAACTGGGGAATGCAGAGTACGGTGCAATCTCTTCACAACATGGCAAAAACGCAAAGCTGACTCAGAAAGGTTCGCACCTTTCTGGCCATCCTAATCCTATCTGGTTACTGCACACTTCCCCGACGCAGAATGTACTGGTCCAATGACATGGACATTCATAATACAGCTGTCACCTCAGCCATGAGCCGAGACAGATTCGAGGAGATCATGAGATACCTCCATGTGAGTGACAACACCAACCTTGAAGCTGGTCAATGTGGCCTCCAACAAGGTGGGAGTGAATCCTACACAGAAAACAAGAAGGTTTTCCAGGCAAGCCAGGCAGCACGTCAACATTGATCAGCCAGCTCTCATCAACCACTACAACAAGACCATGGGAGGGATTGATAGGATGGACCAGAACATCTACTGTTTTCAGGGCCATGTTGCAGAGTACGCTTTGGGACTGATGGTTTATATATTTCACCTAAGTTTTTGGCTCTCCTGTTTCCTGCAATGATAGACTTTTTTGGAAACATTTTCAAATTGTCTGGGTTTTTGTATAACAACTTTAGATTGTTTCTTATTATACTTGATTTATCTGGAACTCTTGGGTCCCAAGTAGTAACCCAAGCCAATTTCTTCTGTATGTTTTCTGAACGTTTCTGCAAGGCTTTCTTTCTGGGCACACTGGCACCTTCTCTAAGACCTTTTAACGCATCCTCCAATTTCCAACCTGAAGTAACGAGATATTTTGCATATTCTTGTATTCTCTTTTCTAATACATCTTCTTCTGAACATATCACCCTGTCTTCTTCTACCCATGCCAATAAGCATACCTTTAAAGACAGATGGAGGATGACATGAGTAGGGGGGTAAGTAACTGTGCGAATTTTTTAGAAAAGACATCCGTTCTTAATTTACCTTCGTCTGTCAGAGTGACTCTGACATCTAAGTATTCCACTGATTTCCCTGAGTTTTTAGTCCACTTAATCTTCTCTGGACATAGCGATTCTAGGTGTTTCTGCAAGATAGGAACAGATTTTTCCGCGGGTAGTACAATAAATCCATCATCCCTATACCTACTCCAGTTGACCCAATCTCTTGTATCTGAATGATTGGGTTTTTTTTTTTTTTTTGAGGTTTTATAGAAGACAGTAGAGGTATTGGACTTTCTTGGACTAGTTTCTCATCTAGACAGCCCATGAAGACATCTACATACGTAGGAGCATGAGGTGGACCCATAGCTGTACCACTGTTAGGTGATGCACAAATTTTATTTCCATCACCATCTTCATAACTACAGAGATTATTAGTCAAAGCTAGTGTAAGACCTTCCATAATGCAATCTGAGGAGATCTCTAACTTTGAAGGGTGTTTTCTCAGCATCCCTTTTACAGCTGGATGCCCATATGTTGTCCACACTAGGGTACAAGCTAACTACATCACACGTAGCTAGAACTGCTGAACTTGGGAGGGGAGATTATTCCTCATTTATTACTTCAATCTTATTGAGAAATTCCTTTGTATCTAAAATTTGATATGGTAATTTTTCTGTCAGATGATTGATAGAAAGTTGAATAACCTTAGACAAATTTTGATTGGGGGTGCCACTTCCTGACAGCAACAACCGGTGGGGGAACGGAGGTGGTTTGTGGGTCTTAATAAGAGGTTTGCATTTTGCTGGGTGAGTCCCCTCAACTTTCTTTACAAATTGTGCGATATCTTCATTAAGAACCCCTCTTCCTAGCCATTTGTCTGCATATTTGCAAATCTTAGAACACACTTCTTGTGTGTTATCCTGCATCAACACATCAAATTGCTTTTTCATCTTTCAAATCTTTGCAAATACAGAATGTCAGATTATCTAAGGATTTCCTCATGCCCCCCCTCCCCCATGCACCCCCAGTTGGTGTGGTGTGTGTGTGTGGGGGGGTGGGTGGGTGGTGGTGGTGGTGATTTTATACATGGGAAAATGAGGATAGAGTGTGTAACCTATGAGTGGGTGAGTGAGTGGGTGGAGATGCATATATTGGGAATGGGCTCAACATTTAGAGTTAAATCTGGAGAAGCCATGATAATATGATATAGTATGTTGTGAGTGTGTGTGTGGGTGTGTGGTGGGTGGGTGGGGGGGGGGTTGGGGGGGGGTTGGTTGGTGTGTGTGTGTGTGGTTTGGTGGGGGGGAGAGTGCATTTACATGACTGTTTATGTTGCAGGTACTGACGAAGCCTAAATAAAAGGTGAAAGCTTTTTAAAAAATACATGAAGAGTGTGTGGCTGGTGTGCCTGCTTTTATTCTTGTACATATATATATATATATATATATATATATATATATATATATATATATATATATATATATATATATATATATACGTATGTTACGCTTGATGTGGATAATCGCCTAATGTGAACATTATGCAAGTAATTTGCACAATGTGAACATTAGGCGAGCAATTTGCACCATGTTTACAATAGGCAATTACTTGCATGATGTTCACATTAAGCAAGACTTTCACAATAGGCAATGGCGTTTTGCCTGATATGAATAGAATGAAGAACCGCGGTCGCTGGAGTGGAAAGCAAGGAAACTAACCACTCAACTATGCTGAGCTCTTACTGAGCATTGAGCAGTGCTTGTTGTAACGGGGGCAGACTGTTACTTTATCATCTTTGTTATAATCGCAACTCGCAACTTTTTTCCACACATTTGTAACAGAGGAACTGAGTTCTGATCGTGATTTTATTTCTAGCATTTGATTCAAGACCTTTCCACTTGAGCATTTAGTGTCAGAGGAAAAACATCTGATTGAAAGCATTTGAGCATTCAGTGTCAGAGGAAAAACATCGCATTGTCATTTCAGAGAAAACACAACAACAGAAGGCTTGATTTCTTTTGAAGGTAAATCTCTCTCTTTCTCCCTCCCCACCCCCCACCCCTCCTCTTTCTCTCTCCTTGTCTGTCTGTCTGTCTCTCTCTAATTACTTGTCTCTCCCTCCCTCTCACCCTTTTTTCCTGTTCTGTCTGTCTCTTTACTGTTCTCTCTCTCCCTTTCTCCCTCCCTCCTATCCCTCCCTCCCTCTCTCTCTCTCTCTCTCTCTCGCTCTCTCTCTGGTGCGCTATTGAGATTTTTGTTTTGTCCCCCTCTCTCACTCTTTCTCCTTCTAGCTTCTCTGTCAGTCTGTTTGTCTGTCTGTCTGTCCCCCCCCTCCCCTTGTCAGACTGTCTGTCTGTCTGTCTGTATGTCTGTCTCTCTGTCTCTCTCTCTCTCTCTCTCTCTCTCTCAATCTCTCTCTCTCCTTGTCTGTCTCTCTCTCTCCACCCCCAACCCCCCCCATCCCTCTCTCTTGATTCTCTGCCTCCGTCTCTTTCTATTTCTTTCTCTTGTCTGTCTGTCTGTCTGTCTGCCTGTCTGTCTGTCTGTCTGTCTGTCTGTCTGGTCTGTCTGTCTCTCTCTCTCTCTCTCTCTCTCTCTCTCTCTCTCTCTCTCTCTCTCTCTCTCTCTTCTCCTGATTCTCTCCCTCTCTCTCTCTCTCTCATCCCTTCTTCTCTCTTGTCTGTCTGTCTTTACTTCTGTGCTGTCTCTGTCTGTCTGTCTCTCTTCTCTCTCTCTCTCGGCTCTCTCTCTCTCTCTATGCTCTCTCTCTCTCTCTCTCTCTCTCTGTTCCTCTGTCTGTCCTCTGTCGCTTTTTTTTCAGTTGTAGTTACCACTAAGGATCAAGCTGCCTTTGAACTTAAGCTGCGTCAAACTTAAGCTGGCAGGCAAGGCACAGAATGTTGTCATCCAAGCCACCAACCAGCGTGATCAGCTGATACAGGATTTGTTAATGATTAATTCTGATGGAGCCAAGTCTGTATTTGACTTTTAACTCAAGAAACGTTACGAAGTCCTGCGCGTTGGCAATGCTGACCGACTGATTCGCAAGAGAAAAGATCCAAATGAAGATGAATTCAAGTTTGTTGCGTCTCTAGAAGAACTGTTTGGTATTGTAAAAGCAGCCCATGAAGCTATTGGCCATGGAGGGTGGTAAAAAAACAATTGCTGAAATGAAAAGGAAATGGTCAAACATCACACAAGAAGCATGCTACCTCTTCATTTCCTTCTGTGAGCACTGCCATCAAAAAAGCCAGAAAAGTTCCAAAGGGTCTGGTAGTGAAAACCGGTCATGCATATCCATTCAAGATGCCAGATCGATCTGATCAATTTTCAAAACTTTATCAAATGGAGACTTCAAGTACATCATGACATGTGTAAATCATTTCAGCAAATTTTGCGTGTTGCGTCCACTTTCAACAAAAAGAGCAGAAGAGGTTGCAGCGAATGTTCTAGATATATTTCTGACATTTGGAGCACCTGCTGCTATTTTTGCAGTCTGACAACGGACGGGAGTTCGTTAATGCCATCATCCCTGAACTTGCAGCGCTCTGGCCAGAGCTGAAGCTGTTGACTGGACGTCCCGCGTCATCCTCAAAGCCAGGGCGCTGTTGAACGTCTCAACGGGGTCATCCAGGACAAATTGACCATCTGGATGAAGGAGAGCAACATCAGGAAGTGGTCAATAGGCCTCAAGTTTGTTCAGTGGCAAGTTTACGTCAGCCATCATGAAACAACCGGCCACAGCCCATTCAAAGTTACATTTGGACAAGGTCCGCAGGTTGGATTAGGATCATCTATCCTGCCAAGTACAGCTCTTCGTGAGATATTTACCGAGGAAGACCTTGAGGCATTTCTGGAGTCAAAGGAAGCTGACAATGCTGACACTGACCTTACTGAGGCATCAAATGTGACAGAGGCAGATGCCATTGGTAAATGGCAGGGGCAGAGGCAGAAGCAGAGACAGGGACAGAGATGCAGTGACAGAGGCAGAAGCAGCAGCATCAACGGAGACAGAGACAGAAGCAGAGGCACAGGCACAGGCAGAAGCAGTAGATCCAACTTTCCAAAAGATCCGTGCTTCGGCTGATCGAGGACAATCTAAAGGCAGCAGCACGGATGACAAGACGTGGCAAACACCTGCTTAGGCCATTGTCCATTGGCCAGTGTCCTACGCTGAGGGTCCCGGATGTGGATCGTGGTCCAACAGATCCCAAAAATCTGTTAGTGGTCGTCCTCAAGGAACAAGATGGGCTATACACTGTAGGTTGCCGGGAGGGAATTTTAGGACCAAAATTTACAGCTGCTGACCTAAGTGCCATCGATCAGTCCCTGATAAAAGCAGAAGATGTTCCTGATGTCTGCCTATCAATTAGAACAGTTACATTTGGACAAGATCCGCAGGTTGGATTAGGATCATCTGTCCTGCCAAGTACACCTCTTCGTGAGATATTTACCGATCACCACTGGCAGGCAAGGATATACTGTGTCAATGTACAACTCAGTGTACATCAGGACGATGCAGCTGCCTAAGAAAAAAAAAAAAATCTGAAATGCAGCTCGCGCTGTCACGCGGCCAGATCATGCAAAAATGTCTAACTAAACTCGACTGGACCCTGAGATCTGTTTGAGTGGCATTCCTCTCTTTTATTGATTTTTAATTGTTTTTCATTGATTTTTGGCTATTGGCCACATCATGTTTCGAGATTTGTTTTGGATGCCTGTGTCCGTTTTGTGATTGCAAGTGTGTTCTTTTCTATTAAATTGCATTTCCATTAAGATGTCTTAAAACTGTTTCTACACGTTTGTTCTGTGGCATTTCTTTCTAAGTCGTATTCACATCGGGCAAAATTGAACTGCATAATGTGAACATTAGGCATCTTTTTGCCTAATGTTGGCAATTTTTTTACAGTACGCAAGTCATGGTACCTAATGTGCACACAACAGGATATTTTCTGCCTAGTGTTAACATTAGGCAATTATCCACATCGAGCGTAACACACACACACACACACACACACACACACACATATATATATATATATATATATATATATATATATATATATATATATATATATATATATATACAAGAGTTACATGTCAGTGAGTTTCCTCCACATTGGAGATTATCTCCCCCTTGGAGACTATAAGCTTGCTGAAGGCTCATTTTGAGAAGCATTTATTATTCCCCATGCACCCTCTCAAGCACATACTGCTAGTTAGGCAGAATTAACTACCGTTGCAGATGTGAATGCTTATCTCCCCTTATTTCTTCAATCTAAGACACAAGAGCAAGCTTTGGTTTATAATTGAATGTTTCTTGCAGTCATTGCAACACCAAGCTGCTCTGTAAGTTGCTGGAATGGTGCTCGGTTATTTATCCTTGGAATGTATTAGTGTATTATATATATATATATATATATATATATATATATATATATATATATATATATATATATATTGGAACGATTTCTTTACAGAAACATGACTATTTTGTCTGAAATCATCCTCTCTCCATCCGTTGAAATTCAATCAGTTAGTCGTGCAGAAGCGACCTCGTGCAGAAGCGACCTCGAACATTTAAAACAGCACTGAAGTTGCATGAAACATTTCGATCTCTCAAAAATGGTGCTCATGCAAAACTTCTGTGTGCTTGAAATCTTCACTTTATTGTTTTATGTTCTAATTTTGGCCTTGATATTGTAAAGTCCTTGCTGACAAACTACAGGAGCTAAAACTGCATGGTGTGTGTTTAAACAGACTTCTGACGCCATATAATAAACCACGCATAGTTCAGCTAGATTTGTCATAGAAAGAAACCCATTGGATATACCCTGTACCGTGCCTCTTCTCTCGTGCATTCACCGTTGGTATTTGGCAACACAGACTATGACAGTTGCAGACATGCAGAAATGTACAAATGACGAGCCCGAAGTTGCTGTTTATAGTCTGTAGACAGACAGACCACGGCTTGGTGTCCTAAGAAGGATGGACATTTTGAGAACGGAAAAACATATTTTCATATGTGAGGCGATCTGAAGGACTGGGCATTACCAGCGATAATCCAGCACCAGTCTAGGATAAAATGCTAGTCTGGTCCTTTGCGATCTCATGGTCATGAACGATGCTGGCATGAGTAAGACAGGCCAATTGATAAGCCATAAAGATTATTTAACATACATGTTATCAGCTCTTGCCTAAAAGAGAATCATTCGTGTACTATTAGATGCCAAAATAGCAATATTGTTTGTTCGCTTGTTTTATAACACTTCAGTAAAAGAGCTAGGAAATCATTTTTTTTTTTTTGAGAGTCTGTGATTCAACATAGTACTCAGTCTCTTTGGTCATGGGTCAGAACAATAAAGGAGCAGGCCAGAAAGTGCACATGTTACAATGTGGATGATGCAGTCACATATAAGCTCATATGCAGGGCTAGGATTCACTGTGAACTGATAATTGACAGCACGGCATCTTCATATGAACAAACAGTGACCACACCTTTACTGCCCTATGAAATCGTTCGGTCCGCATGTGAGCTATTCTGTTGGCGTGTATGTGGGCTCTGGCGCAACTACAATTCAACCAAACGCAAGTCGTTTGACTTAAGTACAAGCTTTCTAGAGCGAAAGCAATAGACATGACCTCATTCAGAGAGCTAACACGTGATGCACAGCCAAATATATGACGCAGTCTTGCATGCGCACAAAAAAAAAACAAAAACAAAAAACAAACAAAAAAACAAAAACCTGTGCCTGACGAGGAAGGCTGAAATCAAAACATGCTAAAACGGCAGCCAGACCTACAGACAACCCCAGCTGATTCCATTTAACGACACCCTGACTCCCTAATTTTCCTCTGGTCGTGGACGTCTGTCTCCTGCAAGAACCTGTAATGTGGAAGCAACATGCATTGATTTCTAAACTATGTGTTGAGCAGTACTTAGCTGCAGACACACGCACACAGACTGGGGGCTTCTCATGATGAGATCAACACAAGTGATCTTCCATCAACAACGGACTGGATGCTCAAAAAATACGGGAATGGATAGGTATGGCTGACACGACTACAAACCAGATGCGTCTGATGATGTCATGACGAGTATTTCCTGCGACAGTGTTGCTGGAGTAATGGCCTTAAATCATGGGCAATGGAATTTTTTGCAGGATTTAATGGTAGGGCTATGGAAGGTGAAAAAAGCTTGATACTCACCTATGACCTTATTTCCATAAATGAACCTCTAGCACTTCAGCCAGTTTTAGGTAAAACCTGATATTCCATAGTTGCAAAGTGAGGCGACTGCAGGCGGAAACCTAAACAATTCTTCAAAAATTTAATTAGTACATCCGCCAAGCATGACCTAAGAGGTCGAAACACGTCGTGTTTTGTCTAGTAATTTGTTTTACTTATGTTTGGCGGATGTATAAGACA
>JADBJO010003382.1:87500-115000 GCA_016801955.1 Conus betulinus
TTGTCGTCGTCGTCGTCGTCGTCGTCGTCACCGTCGTCATCAGCAGCAGCATCATCACCATCATCATGTCATCCAAACTAAATTCAATGCAATCTTTTAGAGTGGACTCTTAGACACCGTGGGTCAACAAGGATGTGTCAAATGTATGTGTGAAAACACTCTGTTGATCCGCGGTATGGTTAGCCATTGATGGAGCAAAGGAGAAATGTGCCATAAACTCGTGTGAAACACACTTTGTTTAATGGTGACATGGTGGGGAAAACCCTCCACGTGTTACGTCCCAGCTTGCGAATTGAAGGTGGAGTTATGGTGCAAACAGGGTGGTGACAATGTAAACAACAACAACAACACCTGACGTAGAAACTGGACTGTCATGATCTTTGAGAATGTTGAAAAAAAAAAAAACAGTTTTAACATACAGGTCACACATGACTTAATTTTGAAGACCATAACATTCATTTGAACGTGTCACATGAGTAGATGCATCTGGTGACAGGTCAGTGTGGCCGATGTGATGGCAAACCATTACCACCACCACCATCACCACCACCACCATCACCACCATCATCACCATCACACCACCGAAGAGAACTTTCTGTTATGCAGTATTTACTGGTTCTCTGTACACATTTTTGTTCCTGTTTGTGGTTGAGCAAGTCTTAATCTTAAAACGTGTAGTAGTTTGCTTTCTGTGGTTTGAGCTCGTCGCTCTCTGGCCACACTCCACAGGTAGATAAGTGGGTTGAGGGCAGAGTTGAGAGGCAACATGATCACAACCAGTGCGTCATGAATCTGGTTGAACAGACATACACCATGTGCCGCCATTACTGTAGCCAGTCCAAAGGAGAACCAGCAAACAGCCTCTGTTACTGTCACTTTTCCTGTCAAATGAACTGATGCATAGTATGATCTTTTTACCAGATCGAGTTGTATTCTGTACCTTGGTGTTACTCGATATACAGCAATTTGACCAGCAACAATCAATGAAACACAAAACAAAATTCATCACTACAATGGCTGTGAACCAACTGAATCCCTGGATGGAGTAGGTATGATCAAATAAAGCTAAACGACACAGACCAGGCTGACCACGGAGTCCCCAGTATGACAGCCGGAAGAAATGGTATCACCGACAAGGATGTCCCAACAAACCAGATTGATATGGTTATTGCAGCTGTGTGTCTTGAGTCGTACTTCCACCATGCTTTGAAGAGCCAAAGGACCATTACATGATCCAAAACAGTGAACCAGATGATCAAAATGGACACTTCATTGGACAGAAAGGAAAGAAAACCTGCCACTTTGCAGACCATACTGTTCGTCCATGCCTTTTCACGTTGAATGTATCTTTTTCGAAAAAGTTTGTCTGCTACCAGTATGACGCCAACATGAGTTCCCATGCAAACGTTGGCAAATTGGAGATTGGCCATACCCATTACGAAATTGTTCTTTAAAACGCCTTTGGCCTCTGGAGAAACTATAAAACAGAACAAATTCCCTAAAATTGCGAATACGCTTAAAAAGAAAAAAATAAATCCTGTATGGTTCACGTGGTATTAAGGTTGCACATGAAGGGAATGTAACTTGGGGTGTCACACATATCAGTTTATTGGAATGGGCAGGGGAGTAAGTCTCTGCAGCATATTCTGTAATTTGATGTCAATATTTTATTTAATTTATTTGTTCGGGACCATAAATCGGAAGAAAATTTTATCATTTGGATTACCTCGTATATCCAGTTCAACCATTGTGGGGCGTTTGAAACCCATCAACCCAATGGCTTCCACTGCAGAAAAAGAGTGATTCATATGCTTCACGCGCGGTACATACACAGATAATACACCATTTAGAACTTTAATTTGTGTGTGTGTGACATATCCATTCTTCTTAGTTCATAATGGATTTTCTTTGAAAAAAACGTTCACATAAATGATAGGGTTGTTTCCTAGCAGTAAATTTTGTAGATGTTGAAAATAAAGAAAAACAGTCATGTCTAGGGTTTTTATACGATTATTTGCGAGATTAAGATACAGCAAATTGGAAAGCTTTATGTTTGATATGTTAGTAAGCATACAGTGCGATAAACTCAGACGAACAAGATAAACGTTTTGAACAAAAACCCTCAGCAACATTCCAGATCCTGCAGCATCGACATGCCGAAGTTGTGGGAAGAATGCAGTAGGAAATGTATGACTGCAGAGGAAGGAATAACCCTGACACAGACAACCTTCAGGACAGGTGAAATCACACAGTAGTTCATCATCTCGCTGAGGACACTGACCCCAGCCATCACAAAGATGATCACCATGGACACAGACTTTGGAAGCCCGACACTGGTAGAAGCCAGCACAACTTCGTGTTTCACAGTCTTGTTCGTCCTCTCCATAAATACAATCTGAAAACCCGTTGCATTGAGTGTAGACAGGAAGACAGTTGAATGAATCAGTCGTGCAATGATAATGGCTGTCAGGACAAAAAGCGTCAGGAGTCAGAATCTGGTGAATAAAGAGCCAGTGCCGTCTAGGTCAATGTAAAGGCGAGGGTTGTTGCTATCCTTTCTCACCTGAACACAGTACTGGCATGGATTAGTCTCGTCTTCTGGGCAGCTCTTTTCGTCTGAATCGTCCGCACAGTCTGAGTATTCATTACATCGTTGGCTGTGTAAGACATGCTGGCCATTAGAGCACGTGAACCCATCACGTGACAGGTACTTACAGAATGACTCATCACTGTTGTCTGTACAGTCCTGATGGAAGTCACACACCAACGTGTATTGTACTGTGATGATGCCTTCGTCACATTTAAACATGGCATAGAAGGGGAACGCAGGTTTCTCATTAAGAACTGTATTAACAACCAGCTGGTCAGTGAGGTTACGGTAGGCACAAAACAGTGTGGGTAGGTTGATTGCCCACAATCACTGTTGGGATCACAAGACAAAAACATGTGTGTAGAATGATTAGACGTACATGTAAATAAGTTTTTGCAGTGTATTGGTGGTAAACGGTTCAAGTGAATGCAACAGAGATGACGTGACTTTGCTAGGGTGAACTAGCGAGGATTTCAGTTTTATTTCGCACAATGCCTTTGTAGATTTCGATTTATGAATGCTCCGGTTTACGTGATAAAAGTACAAGGCAGAAAACAGTAAGGATTTGATAGATCTAGATGGAGCGCGGTGTGCTGATCCTCTAAAATGATTCACATGATATAGACCAACGTCCTGCCAGACCACATACCAAGTTTGCCGTACATAAAGTGGACATCATCCCATCCTGACGTGTAACCTATAGTCAGACGATCGAGAGTGTAAAACTTGTTGAAAATATGAAGTGAATCGTCTTTTTCCTGTTTGGTTTTCAGTGAAGCCAATATTGCCCCATTCTCTTGGCAATGATAGGGAATAAAAGCACAGGAGTGCTTTTTCCTACATGGATTAACTTAAAACATTTGTTACGTGAGGCCACCAGACCCTGACATCCAGGACTGCTGAAGGGACATTGTCCAGTTTCATCACGCCCGTCCTCACATTCTGGCATCTGATCGCATTGCAGGTGACTTTTAAATTTGGAGTAGTGCTTCACTGAGCAGTTGAACAAACCATTGGGCAGCAGGCGGGGTTGATCATCCACTGACAACATCTCAAAACGTATTTTCAGATAGGGAAACTGGTGGGAACAAAAGGCAATCCGAAGACATGAAGCGACGAAGACAGAAGTTGAAGAGAAGTAGTCTGTACAGATACGAGACCCATTGTGGTCGCAACCACTCACTTTCCGTATGTCAGTTTTAACAGACCCTCTCTAGAACAGTTAAGAGGCTTGTTTGTCTGTTGAATACTGATCATGATAGCACTTAGAGCAGGTGCTTTTAGTTCTTCCCTAACACACGCCGCATTAGGAAGATTTGGTACAATGATATACCCTTCATGTTCAGAGAGATATTCGATGATTAAATTCATACTTTCCTTTTCATCTATGTCAACACTGGTCATATGATTATTGGTTGTGCTTATGGATAAGCAGTTTGTAACTGAATTGAAATATATTTGATCAAATTCATGATCCCGGCACGTTATTCTCGTAGCCCTAAACAATGCCAATACTTTGCTAGTATCGCATCTGCTAATAGAAACCATCCAGTTTCGGGAACCACACCTTGATAGATGTTTGAAATCAGCACTTATATACTTACCTACTGGGACATGTACCTGCAGTTCACAGTAAGTGTCAAAATGCCTGCACATGCCATAGAAGACTGTTTGTTGTCTCTTCGAATGCAGATAGTGAAAGTCATCACACCTTGAATCGTTGACCTCCAAGAACGTGACGTTTGTGAGGCTCAGATTCCAGAAATAGACTTCACTTGGGCAGAAGTCACTGATCCTCAGGGAACCCGCAGCCGTGCCCAGTTTGATGTTACTGTTTGTTGTCTGAGATACCTCTTCAGCAGTAGTATTGATATAAATGTAAGGATGCAAGCGTGGTCCCAACAAGCATCCATGTTCATGTACATACGTATAGATGATCTCTCTCTCTCTCTCTCTCTCTCTCTCTCTCTCTCTCTCTCTCTCTCTCTCTCTCTCTCTCTCTCTCTCTCTCTCTCTCTCTCTCTAATCATTCATCGCATGTTGAAGAGATTAGCAAAATACAATGTCATCATTTAATTGAGTGGAGGGTCGAGTGAAGAGATCAGTAAAATACAATGTCATCATTTGATTGAGTGGATGGTCGAGAGAGTCTTAAGGTTTTTTTTTTTTTTTTTATTATAACTTTACTACATTACTCCTGTGCGTGAGGTGAGTATATAACGAAATGTTACGAATGTATTTGTTTTTGTTAACTTTGGATTTGATACGCACTAGGAATGAAAGTGTATTATTTGTTTGCAGGAAAGGAAGAGGGAAATGTTTTTGTTCTGTTACCTCTCCCCCCCTTGTCAAAAGACCTCTTTGGTAATGACAATAAATACCAAAGTATCAAAGTGTCAAAGTGGCTCTCTCTCTCTCTCTCTCTCTCTCTCTCTCTCTCTCTCACTCACACACACACACACACACACACACACACACACACACACACACACACACACACACACACACTTTCTCTTTCTTCGCGCACACACACGCGCGCGCACGCACGCACGCACGCACGCACGCACGCACGCACGCACGCACACACACACACACACACACACACACACACACACACACACACACACACCTCAGTGTTGTGAGGAAGTCTGCTGTCATTCTCAGCAACGTTGCTGGACTCCCAGTTTCTCCCTCGGTCCACTGCACTGGGCCACGTTTCTTGTCGAAGGGTGTCAAAGGTGGGTGATGACTGGAGAATGTGGGCTGACGTTTGTCGACCAGTGCCACATATGCACTCCTCCATGAGAGAGATCTCCTGTTGTAGAGAGAGGAGAGGAGCTGACAATGTCCTGTTCTAAGTCTGACGATGGTGATATGTGGCGTCCTTTCCAGCTCGTAGATGCTGTCTTCCGTGGGCTGCAGACTCAATTTCGGTTTGTTTTGGAAGTGGTTTTTTAAGAAAGGTCTTGACTTCGAAATATGATATTTGGTGGGCAGTTTGTTCTTGGTTGCTGCCTAGCTAGGAGAAAAAAAAAGCCAGCTTCATCATTCCCTTTAACACCACAATGAGAGGGGATCCATTGCAACAGCAGATTTGTGACAGAGCCCAGTGTTTGAAGCTCCCTTGGTGTCCTTGAGGATCTTGTTTGTCTGGATGGACAGATGACTCTGGAGACGGTCTGGACAGTTAGAGAGGAAGACTGCTGGGATGACCGACTGTTTCTTGCATTTAGAGGACCTGAGTATCATGACGTAATGCGCAGGTTTCAGCTCCAAAGTTGGTGGTGGAGGACTGATCAAGAATCAGTGGCAGAAATGTCCTCAGAAAACCATATTTCTTGTAGGTTTTTAGCTCTTACTGTTCCTTGTTTCTGAGTGGAGGATGTCCACTTTGTTTTTGCCAAAGCGCCTGTTGTAGATGACTCGGACATTCTCTTTGTCGTATGTCCGATTCGTATGTCAGAGCCTGGAGCAATGCCTCGCGAGTTTCTGGTTTCTTCTACCGGAGTCACAGCAGTCCAGCCATTTTCTACATTAAGGCTAGGCTATGGAGAGTGGTTTTATGCTGCCTGTGATGACTCAGAGGCTGGCACTTTGCACCTTGTCCAAATGGTCTGTTGCTTTTCGCTGCTGCAGACCAGATGGTTGAGGCATATGCCATGGGGTTGGACAGGTCCTGCATACACTTGAGTCAGGATGATCATGTTGGCACCCTGCTTGGTATCTGCCACTTTCTTCATCTCAACCATCTTCTTGATCAATTTGCTTAGCATCCACTTTACGTAAAGGGACCTGGTAAAACATATAGCCTCACATGCGTTGTTTTGTTGACTGTGATCATTTTCGCATTGGCCCAGTCTGAGACTGAGTTCACTGCTGCCTATATACTGCTCTACTTTACGCCATACCATTTGGCCATGAGCATGTAGTGTCCTAGAGATTTTGGTTAGCAGGTAGTCAGCAGCACTGGCAGTGAAGACCACGTAGAGTGTTGGCTATATTGTGCCACCTTGTGGTATACCCTCCATGGTCTGCACAGCTTGCTCATTTGACTGTAAAGTTGAATGCAGCTGACGTTTGGAGCAGGTAACTGTGGCGCAAGTGGTACACGCTGACAGACTTTCTTTTGAGGAGCTTTAGGAGGGAGGCCTCCTTCCACACTTTGTTGAAAGCCTTAGTCAAGTCAATGAATACATAACCACCATGTTTTCATTTCTCTGTTGGAAGCCATCTTCAGTATCCTGAATTATCTGGTCTACTGTGCTTCTGTTCTTTTGAAAGCATGACAGGGTTATATCATACGAGGCATCCCCCCCCACCCCCACCCCCAGTTGATATTTAGAGCTGCTGATCATTCGCTCCATGATCTTACTAAGAGAGCTATGAAGACTGATGGAATGATAGTTGGACTTTTGTGCCTGTCCTTTTCCTTCTTTTGGGGCGCTGTTCATCATTCGCTCTATGGTCTTACTAAGACAGCGGTGAAGACTGATGGAGCGATATCTGGACTTTTGTAGATGGGTGTTATAATCGCCTCCTTCCAACAACTTGGGAATTTGCTGCAGTTCCAAGGTGGTTAAATGTACCCTTGGTGTTCTTGCCGAGATGTTGAATCATTTCATCGTGATCTAATCTTTTCCTGGAGCTTTTTTGTTCTTAAGATGGCCTTTTAAACCTGCTGGCTACCTTTGACTTTGTTAGAAGCTGTTCTGCCAGGGACAGTGGAAGTAGATTAGGCACATAGTCACTCCCATCTGGCTGGTCTTTCACCTCTTTGTCACGAACTTTGTGAATGTTTTCCGTGCAATGGCCAGGTCTGGGGAACTTTGTGTTTTCCATGCTCTGGACAGAGATGCTAATTGTCCGTTCGGTTTGTTAAGAAGTGTGAGGTTGTTGTCAATCACACCCCCTTCAGGGCTGTTCTCGTCTCTTTCCCAGGCCTGGATAACCACAGCTGAGTAAATGGCTGTTGAAATCACCAGCTATCAGTAGGTTCTGGTTTGTCAGAGGCAAAGTATGTTTGTCTTTGCAGTGTGGGCAGCAGCAACTGATTATGATAATCTCTCTTCTTGTTGAATCATTTCATCGGTGATCTAATCTTTTCCTGGAGCTTTTTTGTTCTTAAGATGGCCTTTTAAACCTGCTGGCTACCTTTGACTTTGTTAGAAGCTGTTCTGCCAGGGACAGTGGAAGTAGATTAGGCACATAGTCACTCCCATCTGGCTGGTCTTTCACCTCTTTGTCACGAACTTTGTGAATGTTTTCCGTTGCAATGGCCAGGTCTGGGGAACTTTGTGTGTTTTCCATGCTCTGGACAGAGATGCTAATTGTCCGTTCGGTTTGTTAAGAAGTGTGAGGTTGTTGTCAATCACACACCCCTTCAGGGCTGTTCTCGTCTCTTTCCCAGGCCTGGATAACCACAGCTGAGTAAATGGCTGTTGAAATCACCAGCTATCAGTAGGTTCTGGTTTGTCAGAGGCAGAGTATGTTTGTCTTTGCAGTGTGGGCAGCAGCAACTGATTATGATAATCTCTCTTCTCTTGTGGGAATTGCTTTCACTGCTTGGAATCCAGTGTCACCCTCTGACCCTTCCAATTTGTGTTGCAGGAGCCAAAAACAGAATTACTGTGCAACAGACAAAGGGAAACATTACGATACACAATGCATTTTAACCTGCTGGGTCTTTTTCACGCAGGACACATATCATTCCAAACAATGAAAGCAGAACATTCAGTCACTTATCTCTTCCAACTAGGCAAAGTATTTGGCCATGGGTGAACAAGTGAAACTACAGAATGGAACTGGGGTTGAAAAGGAGACAATATGCATTGGTGTAGAATGATGATGATGATGATAATAAAAATAGCAGTTACAATAATAACAATATTAATAATCATAACAATAATGGTAGTGATGATGATGATGATGATGATGATGATGATGATGATGATGATGATATATATCATCATCATCATCATCATCATCATCATCATCATCATCATCATCAACAACAACAACAATAACAATAACAACAATGGGTGATGATGATGATGATAACAACAACAACAATAATGATAATGACAAATTCAGAAGTAATAATAATGATAGTAGTAGTAGTAGTAGTAGTAGTAGTAGTAGTAGTAGTAGTAGTAGTAGTAATACTACTACTACTACTACTACTACTACTACTACTACTACTACTACTACTACTACTACTGCGAGCAATAATGAGTGTGGTATTAATCATGATAATGATAACAATAATAATAAAATGATAATAGTGATAATACTAATAACAAAATTAGTAATATAAATAACAATAATGATGAGAATGAAGAGCAGTGATATTAACAACAGGAACAACAGCAGCGACAACAAAAACAAGAACAACAATGATGATGATGATGATAATGATGAGAATAATAATAATAATAATAATATAATAATAATAATAATAATAATAATGGTGATAAAAATATTTAAAAAATAACAATATGAATAATAGCAACAACAACATCAACAATAATAAAATGATGAAAATGAAAATATAATAATAATAATAATAACAACAACAATAAATACTACTACTACTGCTGCTGCTGCTGCTACTACTACTACTACTACTACTACTACTACTACTACTACTGACAATAACGATAATAACAATAATAATGTTGATAATGATGGTGATACTACTACTACTACTACTACTACTACTACTACTACTACTACAATAACAACAACAACAGTAGCAGGAACATCAAAATCAACAACAATGATGATGATGATGATGATGATGATGATGATGATGATGATGATGATAGCAATAATATACTGATAATAATGATAGCAATAATAACAATAACAACAACAACAACAACAGCAACAACAGCAACAACAACAACAATGATCATAGTCATAATAACTTTAATAGCAACGTCATCATCATCATCATCATCATCATCATCATCATCATCATCATCATCATCATCATCATCATCATCATCATCTTAAAGATAATAATTATGATATCGGTGTTGAAAGTGGAAAAGATAGTCGAATAAAATCTGCGAAACATACAAACGCAGGGTTTCAGGATTGGTGCTTCTGACTAGGTTGAAGGTTCCTTCCTTTGAGTAGTTGGGTCTATCGAGTTGAAAGACAGTACATCTTCTAACAAAGATTCGATGCTAGCATCACTCCACTACTTTCTGTGGAATTCTTTAAGTTCAGGCTTTTTCCGTCAAAGCCACTCATAATTATATAGTCATAACTCCACACATCCACGTTACTGCTGGAGGACAAGAGGTTAATCTTTTTTTTAAACCCAAATATTTCAGAACCACCCAAGTGGGTACCAGTGCTTATGCGCTGCAAGAAAACCACCTTGATGAAAAAGATTATTTGAATTTTGTTCATTTGAACTTTACTTTTAATTTCATTGTTGATTTATACAAAATATTCAGGTGGGTTTTGTAGCCTACCTTGCGTTTCAGATATTTGTACAGGGTCATCTGCAAATAACGATAGAAATAGTTCTACAATTGTTCAATGGTTGGTGTAAAGCCTTTTGCCTTCGCTAGTTATGTCAACTGCTAATTCGATAATAAATAACTACAAATGAGGCAGGGCCGCAAACGTTTCCTTGCTTTACCCCACGAAGGCAGTTCAGGTAATCTGTCAAAGATGAATCATTTCTAACTCACATCTTTCAGTTGTGTATACATGCTTATCACAAAATCAAACATTTGCCTTGAATTCAATTTTCTGTAGGACAGATCACGGCAGTTTCTCGCTATTGAGTCAGAGGCTTTCTCAGAGTCAAATATGCAACATGCCATTTACGATTTTGAGAGAGCTTGTGGATAGTAGTAGCAAACAGTGTAAAAGCATGACCCATTGTTGAATAGTCTGTTCTAAAACCACTCTGGTATTCACCTTTGACGTAAAGCATAATTCAAATCATAATGTATGATTAATGGCATAGCTATCAAACTTTCCAATGAGATCTGAAAGTGATATACCTCTGTAATTGTTACAGTTATATAAACTATCTTTCTTATGTAATGGCTGTATGAAAGATTTTGACCATTTTTCTGGCTAATATTTTAGTAAACAGTTCCTTCTAAGAGATTAATGACCTTGTCTGATGCATTCTAAAAATTTTCTCTAATTGAGCATCAAGCCGGGGCGGCTTTCTATTTTCACGATTTTAATGGCGTTGGCTATTTCTGGTTTAGACATTGGTGCATTTACTACATTAAGATAATCTTTATAATCTCTTGTCCATCGCAACATCATTTGATAGCTTACTTTACCAATAATTTTAGAGAGCACTCGTCGTTCTCTAAAAGGTCACAAAGGGGTAAAATCACCCATCTTTTAATATATTTGTTCAATAACTGGGTGCATTTCAGCGCAAGTTGGGTTACCTTTTTTCCAAAATTCATCTTGATTATCAATCCTATCTAAACGTTTAGAGAAACCTTTAGCTTCCGTTTCTTTTCCGCCTGAGTGAATGTTTAGATTCTCTTTGATACTTACATTAGTTTTATAGAATGTCTAATTCCAGCTTCTTTTTCATATCTGTCATCTATTTTCTTGAAACTTGGGTTATTACGAAATGGTTTGAGGGGTTCTTTTACATTTTGTCTTTCAACAAATTAAAACGTTCAACAGCGAACCAGTTGTTTTAATTGCTTGTGTGCGAGAACTAATTTATGAGCATACATGAAGCAACTTCCGTCATACAACCACCAAATTCTCTCAGCGCTTTTATACACATCATCTTCAACGTGACTTGTCGCTAAATCAGTCTTTTCTACAATTCTTTCTGACTCCAGATCTCAGAGAAAGGTATCCTCCTACTTTGGATTCTAAAGCAATCTTTGAGACAACTGTTACTTTATCTTGTCCTCTTACTATCAAAATCATCCCCATTTGTGACCCCATTTAGCGACAATTCGCCAGGCATACGACAAGATTCAGTTCTGTCAGCAAGAAAAAGTGTACATGTTGATGAGATATTTCGCATAAATCTTCTGATCAAACGGAATGAAGCTGAACAGTTTTAAGTACTGTATCCGTCAAACATTAACAAACGGATCATAAGACAAAACACGACGCGTTTCGACCTCTTAAGTCTTCTTCAGGCAAGATATACAACACCCGGGACAACGAAAATGAAGAACGAGCAATCACTAACCTCGCTGAATTCGGCGCAAGAATCAACGCCCATCTCTGTGCTCAAGAAGAACTCCAGTATTTACCCTACCACAAAGATTAAGTAATGGATAGGAAGAAACAGCCGCTGTGGGACAGTAGGACTAAGTGCCCAATCATCAGAGCCCACCAGTATTGGGCACTAAGGAAAATGGTTAGAGTGTCTTAAAAATTGCATTACATGGACTAAAAATAATAAATTGTGAAGCTATGTCTAACGAACTTTGTTTTGAAAAATGGAAATGTCTCCTATCAGGAGAGAAATAGAACAAATTTTGTTGCCAAGGATTATTGTGATTAACAAGTTGATTGTATCTGTTGATAAGAGGCTCACATTTGACAATAACATACAAATATCTGCTAGAAGGACAGAAAGAGAAAAAATTTGGTTGCCAAAAATTAGTGTGATTAACGAGTTGATTTTATCTGTTTGTAACAGGCTCACATTCGACAATAATACATATTGATGATCTGTCACAGCAAAAAAAAAAACAATGACGATGATAATCACGTGAGAAATACAAATCAGGGTGAAGTTATTTAATGTTCAAAACATTCTGAGAGTAGACTTAGAATTCTCTGTAGTAGCTGTTCAAACAAACGTTCTAGATTGAACATCTTTATACTATAAACACCACAAGTGACACTTTTTTTTATTATTGTTGTTGTTGTTGTTGTTGTTGTTGTTGTTGTTGTTGTTGTTGATGATGGTGATGATGATGATGATGGTGATGATGATGATGATGATGATGATGATGATGATGATGATGACGATGATGATGATGATGATGATGATGGTGATGATGAAGATGTTCTTGTTGTGGATGATGATGATGTGTTTTTTGTTCTAATAGCAATATGAATAGTGTCTCAGACTTCTTTCATATCGAGATAGAAGTCAGTTAGATAGTGCTTTCACCAGATTAATTCTAATTAGCACTTTTCAGAAAGAAGTGAGAAATTGTTCTAGGATCAAAGTAAGAAATTTTTGCCTGTTGGTTTAGATTACTTTTGTCTTAAGATAAACTTTTCATTTTTGTCTGTCTAAAACTTTATGACTATCAGCGATTCTGACCGCAAGGCAGACATAACTGAACTGAACTTGTATGATTTTCTTAGAGATAAAGGTTAAGAGGTTCAATAATAGTATGTCACAACACACTACCAAACATGTTCATTTTCAGAGGTCGAGATTAAGAGGTTCAACAATAGCATTCCACACCATGCTTTTGTACTAAAAAAAAAAAGGGGGTGCCATCTTAAAGTTACGTTAGATGATAAATCCTTCAGGTGTAAACGAGATCAAGGTGAAATTGAAATTATGTGTTCTGCATACAGAACATTATCAAAACCTTCCAGAAAAGGAAAACGAATGAGTAAAATCTTCCTTTAATACTGGGTGTTAAAAACTAGTGGAAAGCCGCCACAAATGCCGACATCATTATGAGGCGAAAGAAAATCAAACGGAAACCAATGAGGGCAAACATTAAACAGACGGGGATGGCGAGTGAAATTCGAAACAGTTTTGCAGGTTACAAAAAACCCTGCAGAGTGAAAAAAGAATGCCAAGGAAAAAAATGTTTTAATCAAGCAGCATTCGATCATTTGAGAAAAGTTTTAGAAGAGCCAGTATCATTTACGAGAAATTGTGCAGTCAGAAAACACCAGAAACAGATGTCATTGTGGCAACACAAATTCATGGGAAAAAAATCATCAGCTATATATGCTATGCATCAGCTATATATGTTATGCATCAGCTATATATATTATTCTGCAGATGTGTGCAGAGGGTATGGTAACGGTATAAGGAACGAACTAAAAAGAATATGCATCAGCTATATCCGTCGGGCAAAAGAGTGAGAGGGTCTTACAAGACAAAACACGACGAACTTTCGAGAATAAATATTATTCAGTCTTTCTCAGAGAAAACAGTGAACAAGACACACACGACACACACGACCTCACACACACACATTACACACAGTGAACACACACACACACACACACACACACACACACACACACACACACACACACACACACACACACACACACACACGCGCGCGCGCGCGCGCGCGCACACACACACACACACACACACACACACACACACACACACACACACACACACACACACACACACACACACACACACACACACACACACACACACGCGCGCGCGCGCGCGCACACACACACACACACACACACACACACACACACACACACACACACACACACACACACACACACAGGACACTTGACAGAGAGACATTTCAAGAGGAGAGAGAGAGAGAGAGAGAGAGAGAGAGAGAGAGAGAGAGAGAGAGAGAGAGAGAGAGAGAGAGAGAGAGAGAGAGTCGCACACTGTACGCTCACACAAAAGTAATAATGGTTTATCGATTTCACCGACGCTGATTCCAACATGTAATACAATATCTATTTCCACCACACGTGTACAACATACAAATCATTCACGGTGGATGACTACGGTGACTGTCTTCACACAAACATTTATTTATGGGAAGTATTTATCCAAATCACAACACAGAAAGAGGGAAATTGTGATTCATTGCAACACACACACACACACACACACACACACACACACACACACACACACACACACATTGCCCTAACCACTAGACATGGCAGAAACATGTCAAAAGTCAATAAAACCAAGTGAACATATAGGTCTAAACCTTTGAGAATTTCTTGTTAATAAAAGTCACGTTTTGAGAACGGCAGTAGTGATTTCGTTTACTTTAGATAGTCAGGCCTACACCACGTTTAACATTATTAGTAGAGCATCAGTTTTCTAACACAATTACGGGAATGAATTAACAATCAGAAAAACTGTTGTTGAAAAAAAGAAAATAATGTGCTTCATTGTAGAAGAAAAATGAGCTAGATTCAAGGCACTGTCAGCATCACAAAAAGCAGTCGACTGTCGGAATTCTTACGACGAAAGTGAAAAATCAATTCAACACACTTTAACATATTTTTATGTTGTGTGTCCTCCTTTGAAACAGACCACCTCTGTGTGCACTCAGGGAAGATTATGGGAAATATTGCAGGATTCAATACATACATGCGTACGCATATGCACACACCATACACATAGGTTTGCACACACACCCGGTCCCATGCCCACACAACCATACACACACACACACATGTGTACACTAACCACACACATATGCAATGATGATAATGGCGCAACCAATGCTAGCGTGTTGGGCTAATGCGTACGTCTGATATCTGCTAAGTTGTAGCAACGGGGGTCTTCTTAAATTCTCTCATCTCAGTCATTAATTCATTCAACCATCAGCTTTAAATCATATGCAATGTGGTCTCCAAACTTAGGGGATTTGGTGTAGCGTATATGGACAAGCCCTCACGCAGTGACACCTCCGTGATGAAACTGAAACTGATGCTGCAGGATTACATGCAGAATGTTGCTCGCTCTGTCTTCATTCGCTTCCAGTGTCAGTGTTGTGGGCAAAACACATACGTCTCACGAATAATTACGTGTGTATGGTATTTACATGCATCCCAAGTTGAAGCATGAAGGAAATGACTGTTTTCCATCTGGATCAAAGCATGACAATGGCAGTGACTAATGAGTGATAATGGGGCAGAATAGCTCAGTTAGCGGAGCGCCGGACTCGTAATCCTGGCGTTGCCAGTTCGAATCTCCGCAGGGTCGTTTCGGAGTTGACATTGATTCAGACTCCATTTCCCAAACAGTCCTTGGAAAAAGACTATAAACCAAGGATCCTTGCGTGAACACACACGTAACATCTTACTCGCATGTAAAATACCATCACCAATTTTCAGAAGAGAAGGCCAGTTTGGCTGTTGGCATGGATGACACACTACACACAGTATGCACCCTGCGTGAGGAATTGAAAGAGTGGAGGAACTAAGTAAACTAGTGAACAATATTGACTGGCTAACACGGGAAACGACTGAGTGAAACACACGAAGGGCATCTCTTCAGTCGGCACTACCCAGATAGGCAGCCCATTGTTGACACGAAAGTGTGGATTGTCAGCGCCTAGAACCTTTGTGTTACGCAAATGCTATGTTTTTGTTATTATCATTATAATGACAGTTGTGAATGAAAGGCACAGGGTTGTGTCAAATCAGGCTCAGGCATTTCATTACCCTTCATTTTTTTTTTTTTTTTAACCGTGCATTCACACCTAAGATACCCTTCAGAAAAAAAAAAAAAAAAAAATATTTGAGTCGATGATCGTAGCTGCCCTGAGGAAAAACAACAACAGCTTTTTAACGTGGAAAAACATTGATCACGTCATTTGTAACCAGCTCATATTATTCTGTGGATATCAAGTGTACACACGCAACATATGTCAACACATATTTATGATTACCGCTCAATATTGTGTTTCGGGTCACTTTTAGGGATGGACTTTACTGTCGCATACTCAGCCTTAGTGGTACATAATTGCAAATGGAGGGAGTGAATTCTAGTCTGAAGTCGATTTATGATTACGAGGTAAAATGAAAATCAGCGTGCTCTTTTCTTGGATCAATCACTCAGATCATATGACTCTCGGCCTTTGAAGTAAGACTTTATTTATATATATTACTTCCCTTGTCGACAGGGTTATGTTACCAGGAACATCTGCAACCCAGCATTTATACATGAACAAAGCAAAGCAGTGATTAGTTTGAAAGAAGCTGGTCTTGATAATGTGGCAGTCAGGGTAGACCGTCACTGCAACGAATATGACTTAAATGGTCAGGTGAGAGAAAGAAAAAATAATGTCTGGTACAGGCCCAGAGACATCACATCTGACTTTGCACAGGTCTTCAAAGCCACAGACATTATTGTGAGTGTCCAAAGGCAGTCGTGCCTCCAAACAAAATCTAACTGCTTCCGGCTGTTTTTTTGCCTTTTTTCCAGAGGATAGAGCACCTCAAAAGTTACCCAGTGGTTTATGGAACTGTTCTGTGGATCATTATGCCAGCAGCTTCGGCACCACATGGACTGTAACCATGAGATAGAATGTGAAGACGGACGGGATGAAACAGAACACTGTTCTTTTAGTAGTCCCAGTTGTCAGGGATTGGTTGCATTTTGTAACAGCTGCTACAAATTTATCAGACGTTGGAATCACGACGTAGACTATGACGCTGATTCTCTTGGGAAAGGGGATAGATACTGCCATTCACTGGGAGGCAGGTCAGGTTTTCCTGCCTGTATGTGCGATTGGATTATTCAGCTGAGAAACATGACGAAGATGCATAGAGACAGGCTGCACACTCTCTGGCTTGGCTGTTATTCCAATGATATGTCACTGCAGAACATGTACAGACAAGAAGTTCTCATTAAGCGTACTGTCCTTCACCATTTCACAAAGCCTAGGAAATACCACGTTGGTTCAAAACTCTGTTGGTATACAAGTAATGTAAACTCGAGTTCTAGTCCTTGCAGTTATTATAATTCAAAGTCAAGTTTTAGACGGATTGTTTGTGAATTCAGGCCGAATCAGACCGAGATAACTACACACCCTTCCAAAACAATTTCTTTGTGCAAAGCCTGTGTTTGGCCAGGAAACGACCAAAACATTATAAGTAAGTGCCCCTGTGGCCATGTGACTTACACATTCCTGGCATGTGGAACTAATCAATACAGAGTGTGTGAGAAAATCCACATTGCAGTTTTTCTGATCCACTGTCATATGCAGATGGAATGCATTCAGCAGATCACCATGCCTATGTCTTCCCCATGTTCTCATGTAGTGATGAGATCGCATCACTGTCTTATACACTAGTGTGTGACTTCTTAACAGATTGTCCAGACAAAAGTGATGAATCAGCTTGCAAGTATCCTTTTTGTGTCAACACCTATACATGTAGTAATGGTCAGTGTCTGCCCCTCAGCAATCTGTGTGACCAAGTTTCCCATTGTCATGATGATTCTGACGAAAAGAACTGCAAGTCATTCAGGACAGTTTGCCCGCATACCCCGGCATGCATGCCATCTCCTGCACTTATCAATTTCAATGGCGTCACTCATTTCATCCAAGCTGCAATGAATGACAATGAGTCTTGTCCTGACAGTCACTATCGATGCCCTGGTGACGTCAATGACTGTCTACCTGTCTATACACGATGTAACGGGATATATGACTGTCTTGATCACCAGGACGAAGAAGGGTGTGAGGATCTGAAGTGTCCCGGGGTTGTTCAGGTGCAGAATGTCCATGATCTGTGTGCACTATGACCATCTGTGTGATGACTGGCCTCACTGTCCAATGCGAGATGATGAATATGTATGTGGCCTGACCTGTCCTGTAGGCTGCCTGTGTCAAGGTCACACATTTCTGTGTTTTAAGCCTTTCTCTACAGCACTTTTCTCTCTCATCTCCGTTATTTGGATGCAACAGGTACAGGAATGACACTGCTCGATGTGAACAATCATGCTCGTATTTTTAAGTTGATCCTTGCCAAATGTGCCTTAACATTCCTTCCAAAACTAAACATGTTAAATCTAAGGATTCTTGACGTCAGTGGCAACGACTTTCAGTTTATCAATATCACTAATTTTCTGAATTCCAAAAATCTTAAAATGTTGTCCCTGTCTGACAATCCTCTGACTTTCACTCTGCGCAGATCACCCCCAAGGTTTCCAACACCACACACTGACGACTGTGGATCTCTCCCACACCTCGCTGATGGTGCTGGGAGCAGAAGTCTTCTCAGTCTTCCCTAATTTGCTCAAACTGAACATGACCTTTACCTCCATCCATACCATCAGTCCTAAAGCATTCCAGTCCACACAACATTTGACTGAACTCTATATGGACGGTAGCCCTGTGAAAAAAACGTTTTCTCCTGATATATTCAAAGACCTTTCTAATCTTCAAGTTATATCCTCACACAATCACAAATTCTGCTGCGATCAATTACTCCCTAGGAGGCCGAGGAGTTATCTTGCTATGCTCCAAAAGATGAAATTTCATCGTGTAAAGATTTATTGCAGTCGTGGGCGTACCGAGTCTTTTTTATGGCTCATCGGCTGGCTTTCACTGACTGGTAATTTTTTCTGTTTCTGCACACGTCTGTTTCACAAAGACTATGAAGTCTTCGACAGGCTTCAGCGTGTTTGTCACCAATCTGACGGTGGCTGATTTTCTCATGGGTGTTTACATCGTTTTTCCTCGGAGCGGCTGATGAACGATTCCGTGGTAGATATCTCTATCATGACGACATACGGAAGAGCAGTATCAGCTGTAAGGTAGCTGGGGTTTCTGTGCTTGGTGTCCAGTGAAGTGTCAGCTATGGTCATCTGGCTGATCACCCTGGACCGGTTCATGGTTCTTCACTTTCCCTTTAGCACCTTACGATTTGAGAGAGCCTCAGCAGGAGTGGCATGTCTCTTGAGCTGGTTGTTGGGCTGGGTTCTAGCCTTGATACCGTTACTACCAATGACATCACACTGGGAATTTTATAGTCAGACCGGTATATGTATTCCGTTACCAACAATGAAGCAAAAGTTCAGAGGTCAGTTTTATTCAGTAAGTATCTTAATCATCCTTAACTGTTTTCTCTTTATATTGATTTTCGGAGGTCAAGCCTTTGTCTATTGGTCTATACAGAGTAATGCTTTCAAAATCAACTCAACAAAAGTATCACAGGATATGACCATAGCTCGGCGACTGATCACTGTTGCTATGACAGATTTCATGTGCTGGTTTCCTATTGCAGTCTGTGGTATATCGGCTTTGGCAGGTACTCCTATTCCTGGAGAGGTAAACGTGGCCCTGGCTATTTTTGTTTTGCCCTTGAATTCTGCAGTAAATCCTTTCATGTATACGTTCAACACACTGGTAGAAAAGCGAAGAAAATCCAACGAAGCTATGCTTCTGGAGGTTTTGGAGTCGCATGCTGACTTACTTGTGAGCAAATAGGCAGAAAACAAACTGCAACTTCATTTCGTGTTGTAATACATTAATTTGAAGAAATCTATCAGCCATATTCGCAGCTGTTAATCCCATCAGTCAAACTGAGAAAATGTGCGATGGAACTGTGTTACAGACTGAAGGCAGTTACAATAATTTTCTGTAAATTCTTCAGTTCCTGGCACACAATCCACCTCAGACTTTCCATTGGAGAGGATGGGATGAACCTTACACAGTCAGATACCACAACAAGTAGGTGGTTCTTGCAGCGCTGATTGTAAGGTAAGGCAATCTTGTTTATAGGCCAGCCAGCCGAAAGGGCCATGTTAGGGCTCTCAGCACATTGAAGTCAACTCAGGTCGTTTTTTGAAAAACAAGAATTAAAAAAAAACAAACAAACAAACAAACAAACAAACTCATTGACACAACTGTTTTAAACACACCGTCCAAAAACCTACCAAAAATTTCATTAAAAAATACAACTTTCCTCCGTAAAATCTTAGATCAGATGACAAATGTTAATCTTCCTCAGGTGTTCCAAGATCACATCTCTTGACACGGTTTCATGGAGTCTGCTGTAAAGTGTTTGTGTCTCACATCATGCAGGTCCTAACACTCTAAAAGAACACATTTCACTGTGAGAGGTACATGAAATGGACTGCAGCACAGAGCTTCTTCTCCTTTTAAAGGATAAGAACGGGTGTAAAACGAGTGGCCTGTACGCGAACGGCACAAAGCTGTTTCCTATTTACGACCGCCTCGGGAACATGGTAAAAAACTCTTTCAGGTTTTGACCAATTCTAGATAGTTTGTTATCCGTCCGCAAGTTCCGTTCCTTTTGCCAAGGCCATTGATATAAGCCTGGGTTATGTGCTTCAGATCACTGTAAAGGGCAGAAAATCTGCTCAACGTTTTCTTTACAGCATCATTGGCGAGTTCATCAACCATTTCGCTGCCTCGAATGCCCACATGGCTGGGAACCCCAAAACAAAAACTATGTTGTATCCGTCTGATTTCAGACAGGTATACAGCTCGAATAACTTTAGCAGTTGAGGGTGCTTGAGGTTACGGCCGGCAATGGCCTCCAGTGCAGGAAAGGGAGTCCAACCAAATGAGGAAATCTTTCTGTTTGGATTTAGAAACCATTTCAAGAGCCAGAGCAAGGCTGTCAACTCAGCAGTGTAGATGGAGCTGGCAGTGAGAATGTGTTTAGAACAAGTCTGAGGAGGACCTGTTGCACAATACACAGCAGATGCCCCCCCCCCCCCCCCCCCCCCCCCTCCTCAGATTTGGAACAGTTGGTGAAACTTCTTGTAAAGGATGGAAACTTGGAACACAGTTTCCGCAAAAAAAAAAGGACTCGCACGCCAAGGAGTTAGTGGAATCTTTACGGTGTGAAGCTATACTGTGCACAAAAAGAAACGCATATTTTTTATTTCAGTCATTTCATGCGCCATTTAGCATTCAAAATATTACAACCACAGAAGAAATAAGACATCAGTCTACTGCTATGTCTATTCATTATGTCTGACTATTCACACTGGACAGAGTTCCTTGCTATACAGGGCATGTTTCTGTCAACATTTTCCTTAATATTTTCATCGAAAAAAATATGCGTTTCTTTTTTGTGCACAGTATAAATAAATAAAACCAGATCTCTGGAGAAAACAGCCCATGGTGAGTCAACAGGGAACTTGGATTAATCACACGCCACTCCAAGATCTATATCTGCATTGTGGAAGAATACGAATTCCTAGGGCTGGGGTGGAACTGGGGTGGTCATTGAATTTCTTTTGGAACTTGGGGTCGCAGCAGCTGATGGTAGTAACAGCAGATAGATGATAGTGATGTCAGTAGTTAAACAATGAACACTGGTAGGCTTAAATATTTCAGAGTCTCCAATGCTTGTTTAGCACGAACATACATCATCCAAGGATTACGCTGGCGTAAAGAGGTATGTTCATACAGCTGCACAAAAAGCGGTATATCAATTCTACGTTGATTCGCACATACTTGAATCATTTCACAACAAGGCTGTTATCTCCGACCTTTATGTGCTTAACCAGTGCGTCAGCTACTGACCAGTTTTTAATGTGTTTAAACACGAGTACAATGTTCCCAGAGGAAATGTATTTTGGAGCATTGTTTCTTTTTACAGTGATTGTTTCTCCTTTGTTTCTCCCATTCTTTTCATGGAATGAAAAAAACATCAATGGTATCAATCACATCTGAAAGTTAATTCTACACAGGTAGCCAAATAAAGAAGAGTGGAGAATGCCCTATAGATTTAGAGGAAAACCAATGTATACACTAAGAGATCGATCACCTGATATGCTTAAGATAATATGAGAAGTACATCATCTAATGTAAAAAATATGTTTGAAGTGCACCATTTTACATCACGCTCTGTACCAGTCTAGTTTCAGTATATCATTTTAACGTGGTACTACAAAGCATAACCCTTTGCATCCACTCCATATCTCCCTCAGCCCCTCTTTCGTGTATTTAGTCTATCACTACGATGTCGTCCTGCTCCTTTTGCTCATTTTCTACTCCCCTCCCCTCCACCATCTCTTTCTGTGCTAAACTCTACTTTCCTGCACTTTCAACACACACACACACACACACACACACACACACACACACACACACACACACACACACACACACACACACTCTCTCTCTCTCTCTCTGTCTGTCTGTCTGTCTGTCTGTCTGTCTGTGTCTTTCTGTCTGTCTCTGTCTGTCTCTGTCTCTGTGTCTCTCTCTCTCTCTCTCTGTCTCTCTGTCTCTGTCTCTCTGTCTGTCTCTCTGTCTCTCTCTCTCTCTCTCTCTCTCTCTCTCTCTCTCTCTCTCTCTCTCTCTCTCTCTCTCTCTCTCTCTCTCCACCAGTCTGAAATTTCAAGGTCCTCTCAGTTTCCTTTTTAAATCTTAAATATCACATACCTACTCACATCAAATCCATCGTCAAATATCCATACCTACTCACATACGTAAATCCATCAGTCAAATATCAGTAATACCTACTCACATACGTAAATCCAACCAGTCGCTTTATATGATGAAAGTAGCACAGATACTGTTGCAAACCACAGCTTGACAGGTGCATAATACATAATGCAAGTCAAAGAGTTGTTATCTATACATATGTATGTATTGTGTCTGTACACTATTGGCGCGCGCGCGCACACACCACACACACACACACACACACACACACACACACACACACACACACACACACACGCGCACGCACACACACATACACACACACACACACACACACACACAGAGAGAGAGACAGAGAGAGTCACCAATGCATTCACACTCACATCTGTGGACCCTCCACTTTACACAAATACCTCGCTTCATCGATGCACATTTACCAATGCACATATGTTTACAGTATAAAACCAAAACTTGGGTTCTGATAAGTCGTATGTCAACTGGCGCCAACTCATTGGAAAGGCTCAGTGTGAGTCTTCTCCATTCTCTAAGATCTTCGCAGAGTTGGCCTTGAGATTGATTCCAGTATTTGATTCATTGGTCATGTTTCTTGCTCTGCCTTGATGTCTGAATGTGATGCACTTCTCTTGATGTTGAGATCTGAAAGATAGTCAGTGTTATAGTGGCGTGTGGTATAGTTGCCTTGCCTACCACTGTGTCTGCTCTTTCATTTTCTCTGACACCTGCATGTGCTTGACAGTACATCCATGTGAGTCACTCCAATGGAACGTTGCACATTACGTTATACCAAGCAGGGCTTCCCATTCATTCTCCACTTTTTGAAGCAGGTTCATGGGGTCACTCAGCACACGATACACCATACACACGACACGCGATATTGTTCATGGAGTCAGTCAGTATCATGGTTTGTTGAGTTCTAAGCTGGTCTGTGGATGAGAGCCAGTGCTTGTGTCACTGCTTCAATCTCCATTGTTAGATTTAAAGTTGTGAAACCGTATTCATCACGGACTTCCTGGATAGTTCGGCCATTTTGTTTTACTGCTGTTTCTGTATCCCCAGCCTGACTTACCTTTGGTGGCGGAACCGTCAGTGCAACAATATCTTCTTCTGTGGCGAGGTGTAGCACCTGCATCTAAATTTCTACGTTGGGTTTGCCTCTGGCCGATTTTCCAGCTCTGGAACATTGGTGATTTGATAGAAGTGTTTGAAATGTTTTGGATGCTTGAGTTTCTGAGTTCTGATAACTGACACATAAGCTGTCTATTGTCTTGTGACTGTCCAAACCATGATTTTCCAAGTCCCTGGCGAGCGCCTTTTGTTACCTCCACCACTACGTTCAGTAGGTTTTGGGGGTTTTTCAAGTGCTTTAAATATGCCCTGGCCTGTTCTAGCTTGTGTCTTACCTGCATTAAGGGAAGGCCGAGCAGGTATGGCATAGTTTCTTTTTATGTGTCCTTCATGGTTCCCGAGATTCAGTCTCATTGCTTCATTTTGAATTCTCTCTAATTTAAAAACGATTACTCTTACACAATGTTGCCAGCTCTATTCCATAAGTAATCACACGGAATACAAGTGCGTGACACCTTTCTCTCTGACCTCTTCCAAATACATGATTCCTACACGTTCCCTCCGTTGTTCCTCTCATGACCGAATTTTTTCAATTCCCTCATGTGACCGAAAGCAGCATGGTTCTAGAGCATTCTCTTTTCTGCAGCAATATTCTGGATTTCGCTGCCTTTCCAACTACGTCATGTCCTTTCATTTCTGAGTTTCAGCTCTGCATTTTAAAAGTATGTTTAAAAGCCAGTTGCAAAAAGACCGCCTGAAATATTTCTGAGTTGCTGTATGTCATTTGCTCGTGCACGAATGAACTGTTGATTGTGTTATACAGTGTATGTGTCTGTGTATGTGACACAGTGTGCCAGTGTGTGTGTGTGTGTGTGTGTGTGTGTGTGTGTGTGTGTGTGTGTGTGTGTGTGTGTGTGTGTTACTGTCGGTTGAAATGAGGCTCCTAAGTGCCTTTTGCTGCCATTGCTTTCGTGGCAGACACAGCCCTTTTTGCATGTAAGAACACTATTCTCAACATTGTGTAAAAACATTCTATCAAAGCCTATACCCAAACAGCATAGGTTGTCAGTTGATTTAATGTGCAGTCCATTGAAGGAAACTAGTGAGGGTAATTGTTCTGATGTCTTGTTGCTGAGAGTGCAGATTAATGTTCGGGATTTTGTTGAATTGACGATCCAGTTTCTTGACACCACTGAGCAATGTTGTTCAACTATTGCTGCACTGCTTTTGTTGTTCCTAGAGCATTGTTTGATGTTTTATTGAAGAGACCGTCATTTGCTAGTTGTTGGTGTCAACAATCGGGCAATTCCGTTGCTACTGAGGTCTGCGAGGCTCCACGTGCTCCTGTGCAACATGGGTTGCCTTGATCGCATCGATGTTTTCGAGGCCAGTGTCCCTTTTGAGAAGATCAATGAAGTCTGTTGTCTTCCTTCCCCTGCTCACTCTCCCTCCAGTTGGCTGCCACAGTACAAGTTGTGAAGCGACTTCTTCTGGATGTCACATACATGGAGGATATTATTCCCCTTTACATCCCAAAACCGCCACAAAAGTGCCTTTACAAGAGATTGGTGTGGAGCTATACTCTTCATTATGGAATGAACCGGCACAAACCCCTAACAGGCGGTTACGTCAATTTGAAAGTGGGTACAGATTTGTGTCTATTACTGTCCCTAGCACCTAGGTGTTTTATCTACAGGTATGCACTATGAAGAACTGAAACAGAAAACCCAATGCAACAAGTGCCAACAAGTAAAACCAGATGACGGCTAACTGTGACGACGAAGTGATGTGCAAGAGTTACCTGCGAGCAGGGCACAGAATGATGGACTGTGCCGCAGCAGTGATACTATCCACACACAACACCTCAGGGAGAATGGAAGCCAAACCAGCGATATGATATTAATACGACAACACAAGACGGTGCAAGGGAACATGGAACACAGGTAAAGAGAGAAGGCAGGCATAGGGTGCCACCGTGCTACGTGGGACAACTCAGAGCCACGCAGATTTGAAAAACAAACAAAAAAACAAACAAAAAAAACCACAACACACACACACACACACACACACACACACACACACACACACACACACACACACACACACACACACACACACACACACACAAAATAAAATGCAAATCGTCTGCTAATTACCATGCAGCCAAACGGCCAACAACAATGCCCAAAGGACAAATGGGAGACGGTGAAGAACCAGAACTAGATCAGGTAAAAGAAAATGAACCTGACTCATGCACTCGGCAACCAGACTGAAAAGCCGCTTGGACTTTTGGCGTTATACTTCTGGCTACCGTGTATCCACACTGGACTATTAATCCTTTGTATTTATGGTAAACTGCATATTTATTGGTACACTTAATATGCATAACTTTTTCTTTTATAAATAAGCTAAAAAGAACAATATTCAATGTTATCAGAAAGTATGCAGGAAACGTGTAACAGAAGGTATAATACAAGAAAAGCCTATTACGGTCTAGGCATGAATAGAAGTAATGGATTTATTGTTCCCATTGAAATTGAAATCTGTATTTCTGAATGTGACTGGTCAGTAGTTAGCAGGGTCATTTTTATCTTGATAGTTGCATTTGTATGTTCACATAACGATTTTTTTTTTTCTCAAGAGAAGCTGTGATACAATTGAGTTATGTTTTTTTTTTTTCAATTTATCCCACGGTTTTTTATAGAACAGCAGTGACACTATCACTCCCACGCACTGAGTCATTATTTAGATTATTGAGGGCTTGTGTGAGCTCAGCTGATGTAATTTCCAAGTTATATAATTCCTTTTCTTCTTCTGTGAGTGTGGGGACGTTATCATCGGCGACAAAGTCATCTTTTCTCGTCTTTTCCCGTTTGCGTGATGTGTCTTTTCTGTATAGCTGTGGTAAGTATTCTCGATCTTTATTTGATATTGCCCATGGATTGTCAGTTAAAGACAGACTAAGGCACAATGGTGCGATTATATTTGCAGCTCCTTCTGTCCTTTCTAAACAAAGAAAATATTTTGTTGTTCTCACCCTCTCCGATCCATTTGGCTCCAGACCTAGGTTGAGCAATTTACACGTCTTTTAATTTTTGCAGTTCTATTTCTTTCTTAAGCAGCTGCTGAGCTTTGGTTGCCAATTCATTATCAATGAGCTGTACAGCTGGCAATTTTAGAAAAAGAAAGACACGTTTATGCTCAACACTGAAATGAACTACGAAACCTTATACTAAATCCACATTTTCCTTGACGCACTAATTCCTCATAGCACACAGATCACAAAAAGAGATGTAGCTGCTGACCTTGAAATAGCATGTGTTTATAATGAGGAATGAATGGTCTCTGAAGACACTTCACTGGACAGAGAGTGTGGACTGAGGTGAACGACAAGAGCTGGCTCTAATCCCTCACTGCATTAGATCCAGTGTGACGTGACACTTACAGCCACCACCGTCCATCCCAGCTCCTCTCTCTCTCTCTCTCTCTCTCTCTCTCTCTCTCTCTCTCTCTCTCTCTCTCTCTCTCTCTCTCTCTCTCTCTCTCTCTCTTCTCCTTCTTCTTCTCTCATGCAAACACACACACACACACACACACACACACACACACACACACACACACACACACACACACACACATGCACACACGCACGAACGCACACACACACACACACACACACACACACACACACACACAGCGGAAGTGAGTGGGTAAAGGGG